>JASDQU010101069.1:187338-233870 GCA_032191745.1 Picea mariana | reverse complement strand
CCTTATTCTATTTTATTGAAAGGTCTTATTAATATTGACCTTTATTACATCCGAATACATTGATCTACCTATGTGCGGGTTAGGACCTTAACAGATAGGGTCTTGACCCTAGTTTTATCAGGAGAGGTGGAGGTTTTTCCCATTGTTTATCCTTTGAAACCTAGAGTCCCGAGAGAGTTGTGTTAAGATATGCTCCCATAGAGGTGTGATGGTGACTACTAGTTTCCTATTGGGGAAGATTAGTCAAGGTAGTTGACACTTTCTCTTATGGGTTCTATGTAGAGTTAGGTCAATATAGTTGATGCTCTAGTATAGTCTAGCAGAGGAAGGACATGATCTGAAAGATGGAAGTAGGTTAGGGAGTGTTGTGGTGAATTCCCCCCACAGTTAGGTGAAATCCCCCTTGGATCAAGTTTACTTTGATCCAAGACAAAAGGAAAAAAAATGGAAACTAACTTCCCCTTAAGAATAATTTATATGGTCATTAATGAAATCATAAGAGGGAGAGAAGGAGGAAAAGATAAACGAATTACCTCTTTCCTTTAGGTTTTCCTCCCTACTCCAACTATTGAACTTGATCTCCAAGATTCAAGTATGAAAGTAACCCTCCTGTAAGAGACAAGAAAATACTCTTCTGATACTGTATATCATTAGCAGAAAGTAGATTTATCTATGCTAGACTTAAAAAAGATAAAGATAAACATTCATGAAATGAACAATGTAGACATTAAGAGAAATAGGCCACATTATATATTAATAATGGAAAACATGGAAAAAATTACAACCTTGTAATGTTGTGCTAGCATTCCTCCAAGCTCTCCTTTTTCCAGCCCCTTCTTGCCACAAGACGATAGGTATGATGCTATGAACTATTCCCTTCCCCCATTTTTACCTTGGGATGCACTCATTATATAGGAGTTGGAGGCTTAACCACCATGGAGAAGATCACTCACTAGATCCACTATATTGGGATCTCCAAGATTTTTAGGGAGGAAATATCTCTCAAGGATTTTGGGGAGGAAATATCTCTCAAGATCCATCAAATTAGGATATTGGTTTGAGAAAATATATCAACCATCCACGAGACTCTCAACTTCTCCTTGAGATTAGGGAACTAGATGTGAGGTAGATTCTCACACTAAATTAATTTCCTTTTTTTCAATAATATATGTGCACATATTATTTTGACCTTCGTATGATAAATTTACCCCCCAACATGTCCAGGGATCATGAAAAACACTCCCTCACTTAAGTGTGACAAATAGGTGTGTAACAAATGCCCCCTAAAGTGTGAGGTCAGAAGAGAAACTGATGGTCGAAACACTTTACAAAAATATGAATGCAAGGTTTCTGGAGTAGGAGAGCCTGGTAGAATCTACAAACAAACATCAAACAATATATATGTATCATCCTCGAGGCATGAATACCCATGCTCAGAATAAACTGACTCAAAGCATGGTCGTCGACCAATACACTATGGATCCATGAAAGTATTGACTAAGGATATGGCCACCAAAGATACAATGTGGATCCATACCTCCATGAAATGATCTAATCATAGCCATGAAAGAATACACAATGGAGCTACGATATGAAAAAAACATAGCCAAAGACCAATACAAAGTGGATCTATGTGACAACATATACATTAGTGAGATTACCAATATGATGGTAATATTAGAATATACTACATACTCAAATGATCTCCAATGCAACTGGGGAAAAGCGTATAACAGAGTGAGTGCCCAACCCAAGGTCTTCATCTCGATCCTGAAACAGTATGATTCTATCCATGTGAAAATATGTCTCGATGTCAAACATGGTAGAAACCACTTGATTATCGGTCATTTAATGTATATCGTTAATAATTGAGAGGGAAATCACCAATGATGACATTGAATCCCAAGGTACCATAGTACATTCCAGTGAATGTGAATAAATGAGATGAATTCAAAAATCCATGGAATCATTCGATCAGAGGCCAATGGTGTAAACCTATTATTGAAGGCGAGGAAAAATTCCATTGAGGCATGCATGCTCCAAGGTACTAAATTGTTTCTTAGTATAATTCTCAGATAATGTGTTGAAGTCGACAGGAACAAACTTGTCAAAGGAGGTCCATGATGTATCACCCATAATCGACATGAAAATGACACATGAAAGTGATGTAAGATGGTGGATTAAATGAGTATGGACTGACACGAGAATGAAAAATGGTAATACTGCAGAATGGTTGGTTTGAGGTAAAAATTCCCTTGAACATTGTGAGGCATGACAAATTAGTTGCAAGCATTGACTCAATCGAGAGGCAAACCAAAATATGGCGCGTCGATTACTGGGGCACTCTTCGGGTGAGCCGAAGGAGTATGAAGAATCATAGGATTGGTATGACTCAGAAACAATAAGATTACCCAATTGTAAGATGAGATACAAACAGGTGCCATGTTTAAGGGTGACAATGAAACAACTTCCATAATGCTTTCCAAAAAATTAACCCACTTCCCTGAATTCCCCCCCCACCATGAATGACGAGTACCTATTTATTTTTTAACGAGCTTGAGGAGGATAATATATGCTCGGTATAGATCATCTTCGATGAGTCCCTCATCACATGTTTAACAAAATTGAAGAAGGAGGGGTTCGGTCCCATATCAATCCTTCAATGCATGATTTAACAAGTCCAAAGAAAATAAACTTGACGGTCTTTTCATGTTTAGAGAGTCTGAAAAAATATTAAAGAAGACTCCAAGAGTGTTCTTTTTTCATAAATTTAGTCTCCCAAGCCCAGAAAAGTGTAAACCAATACAAGGTAGAACTATTCTGGTCATGATTGACTAGAATATATATTTTTCATAGTTAGTCTTATGAGGCCAAAAAAGGGGTAAACTAACAATCAAAAGATGAATCTTCGTGGTTTAACGAGCTCAAGGAACGATGAAGGATGCTCACAGTCTACTTCATTTTTTAATGAGATTGAAACATAAAATGAAATTGTGATTGAGATTGGTTCATTTTTTACAATCTTGAAATCAAGAATAAACTATGCTTAGTATAATATTCATGAACATGCCTCTTCCCAACATGATGTCCATTGGTTGGTACATTGAGCGATATCTATTGGTGGGTTTTTTCGAAACATTATGTCCATAGGCTGGTATTTTTCCCCCAACATCATCATAAGAAGTTGGCAGTTTAACTCTAGTATGATGTATAGAGGGTGGAGACATGCCCCCCAAGCTTGAATTCATCCCCCGAATCCTCTTCTGCACTTGCTCAAACTCCTGGTTACTAATAAGAATAGGTTCACCAGAGAGGGAGGAAGAAAGAGGATAAAATGATATAGGAAGAGAAAGGGAAGGTTTAGGTACCAAATCTTGTGAAAGATGAGACTCTTCTTGACTAAGTGAGATGATGTCACTTAGTGTTTCAATTATAGATTGGCTAGATGCTACCCTAGGATCAAACGATTAAGGGGATTGTTGCACCGCAACCAAAATCATGTTTAACGTGGAAACATGATGTAGGGGATCAAGGGGAGGTAAGAGAAAAAATCCCACAAGTGAGGAATCATTGAGGAGACTTACCCCCACACTTTCGTACTCAAGATTAGAATGTCCTAGAAAAGGGATATTATTCGCTAAGTGGTTATTGATATCTGGCATGCAATAGTCAAGTTGGTCAATGGTCACAATTTTCCCTTAATAGGGAAATTGCAAAAGGTGAAAGACTAAATATGTGATGATAGTCACTGCATATAACCAAGTACAACCAAGCAATAAACTATAATCCAAGGGCACATCAACCACTTCAATTTTGACAAAAACAAATTTTCCCTTCAATTTCACAACGAAATATTACAAGAGTCTGTAAGGTTGGAAACCACATCCATCAAACACTTTAAGGGTGGTAGGAGACTGGTTAAGTTCAGGTGATCCAATGGTTCTCCAAAAAGATAAATACATGACACATGTGGAGGCTCCTTCATCCAAAGCAATGTGATGGATTTTCTTCCCATGAATTGTAGTTTGAAATTGGAATTCTAGGTGGTGGGAGAGCCTTGATTTAAAATAGTCCAGATTAAACGTAATCACATTTGACACCTCTGGATCTATATCTCCAATGGCTGATAATAGGGTTCTACATTGATTTGGACAGTTTTGTAGAATTCCAAGCATCGACATAGCACAAGGTGCTTGCACCAAATATTCCACAATGTTGTAGTTTTGAGTAGCATGGGCACTTGGATTGAAAATCAACTTTTGAATTGTACTCATGGGCAGGTGCAACACTAATTCAGAAACATGCTTCCTGATATGAAGAGGGGAAGAATATGGAGGAGGAGTGGAAGTGGAGGCTTATTGGTAGCACCTCCATTGGCATGATTTTCTGGAGGAGTGTCATAAGTCTTAGCTCTAGTTATTAGACTAACCGTCTCCTTACACACAAAAACCTGGGTGATGCTTGAGGAAGCATCCCCATGTTGGGAATGACTTGTGTTTCCCCCTTGCGAAGGTGAAGGAGTTTGAGAAACCATTTTTTGTTGTTGAGTTGGGAAAGGGCCAGTTAACACTACCGGTTGGGAGGTACCCTTCACAAATTTGGTGACTTCCTCACGATGAGAACATTCTTTCATATTATGGTCATCAACAAGTTTTGTACTCTCTTGTTGGTTAGAATATTTATTATATTTACCCTTGTTTTTCTTCTTGCCTCTAGTTTTATGAGATGAAGCGGATTGAACCACATTCACCTCATAGGTTTGTGTAGGAGAGGGGGCAATTTTGGTGTTGGTAACATAACCCACCATGCCATCGGCATGGGATTTCAGAGTAGGTTTTGATGGATCAATTGATGAACGAGGAGCATGATGGATTAAGTCATAAAGTGTGTAAGACTGGGAATATAATAAGTCCAAATATTGAGCACGACTAATTGCCTGCTCTTCAATGACAACACCTTCCATAGAGACATCTCTAGCAATGGGTGGAAAAAGTGACTTGGTAAACCAATCTACCAAGAGTTAGTCCAATATTTTGGCTTTAATCAGTCATTTCCATCACCTCCATTCATGAATATGATCAGATATATGAGTGGAGGTAGATTTCCTAAGTGAGTTTGAAATCTCAATACTGGTCTCATATCGGATCGACAGTTGGAAATGAGTCAAGAAAGATACAACGAGAGTACTAAAGTCACCGAAAGAGTGTCATGGCAGTTAAATATACCATTTTGTTTCCATCAAAGAGTTAGAAGAACACCTATTATGGAAGGTCATTACTTGATTATTGGGGTCTTATTCAGGTCTTTCGTCAAACTTTGGGATATTTGAGGGTAGCTTAGTGAGGATTGGTGGCCAGAATGGAGAATGAAGTATGGGATCATTGGTCAGGTGCAATGAATTCGATAGATCCAAAGTGGCTAAAAATGGAACTTGTTGGTTAGCTTGGGCATATTGGTAATTTTGATGTGGCATGGGGACACTAGTAGTACCATTACTGATTGAGTAGGAATTGGAAACCTGATGGACCTCCCATATATTGTTGCTAAGAGGGTTGGGGAGTTGGGAACATGGGGTTCACAGTTTAAGCGGGAAATTCTCCTTGCATAATACCCATAAAATTAGGTTGTTGAGCCCATGGAGTATTCGAAACTCCAAGATATGGTTGACCAGGATAAAGATCTATAGCGGTAGAGGGACTTGAAGAAATGGTATGCCCCAAAGTTGGAGGATGGTTAACAGTGAGGGGTTACCCCCAAACTAGTTGTTTCCCCCATGGATTATATTGTCCCATAACTAAAGGTTTCCCTATAACTAAAAATTATCCTACAACTGAAGGTTTCCCTCCAACTAGAAACTACCTTACAAATGAAGGTTTCCCTTTAGTTGGAAACTGACTCACGACTAAAGGTTTTCCCCCAACTAGAAACTAACCCATAGCTGAAGGTTATCCTCCAACAATGTACTCGACCACAACCAAATTTTTCCCTCCAACGAAAAGATGCCCCCAGGCATATGTTGAATAGTCTGTGTAACTATTATGGGGTTAACACCTGCATTGGAAGAGGGAAGAACAAAGCTACTTGTCACATGACTTGAGGTACTAGAAGCACTACTAGCCACTAAACTAGATGGAGTTTGTAAAGGATGACCAAACAATGCGCTTGGTGTATGCATGTGTGAGACTATAGAAGCGAGAAGAGAAGCTGTTCTCACAGGATGATGTGACATGGTAACCTAGGTTAATGACATTCCCCCAAAAAGATAAGTACCAATATTAGTGATGTGTGCCAAAGAAACTGTGTAAGGATCCATTGTGGGAATCACTATTCTATTTGTATTATCAAACGAATATTACTTGGTAAGTGGAAAGTAATAGGAAGAAAAAGAGTCAAAGAATCTCGTTGAGGGTAACTCAACAAGTGGTCTACCAGATGGACCATTCAATGGAGGGTTTTCAGGAAAGTGAAAATCACCTTCCCCAACAATTTATACCATCCCTTCAGGTTGGTCACCTAGGGGAGTTACACTGCCCATCTCAGAATCAAAATTTTTGATGATGGTTCCTTTGATAGAAGGGTTACGTGGGGGTTCATGATCTTTAGGAGCCAATCCTTGCATCCCTGTAGATCTTCTGAGACTATAATCAACCACAATGTAAGTGTATATAAATAATTATACCTAAGGCCGATTATAAATGTTGAAGAAACACACCCATACAAAATATAAAATCTATCGAATAAGCAAACAATAGGTGAAAGGATTTTTTGAAGACAAGATGTCAAGCCATCAAAGGAGATATGAGAATCAATTACCCCAACCTCCACGTAATAACCCTTCTCAGTGCAAGTAACCCTCGCTTCACAGGATCTCCCTCCAAGGGTACCAAAAGTGTGATACGATGTTTTCCACTGGTACTGTGGGAAACCCCCCACAATCACCTATGTAGATACCTAAGAAATATTACTAGGGTTAAAAAATCACAGTCAACCTTTAGGGGGGTACAATCGATAGTCCAGAACAAACGTATGGGAAGTATAACAAAGTTTGAATCTCTTCCAAAGGACTGAAGACAAGTGGACTAGTAATTCTCCAGAGGACCTCGAATAGATTCAAGATTCATAAATCATTGAGACCAAATGAACTAGTAACAATCAAGAAAAACCCTTAATATATGCTCTTTCTACTATGATTAGTCAAGCTTTGGAGGGGTAATATCTGCTTCTCTTTCACACGTGACCTCGCGTTTATCCCCTGTGTTAAAGGGGGTTCTTATCTATGCCTATACGACAATTGGATTTTGTCACTCTTGAGTGTTCTACAGACTTGTTTAGTAGCATTGGATAATTAATTCACTTCACCCTAATCTAAAGGTCCTATCCTTAGACTACTATTGGTGTGCTATAAATAAAAAAGTCTAATTGATTTTATTAGCGTGTTGGTTGATTTTAATGGCTATTCTTTACTCAAAAGGGTGTACGAAGATGAAATGGATGATGTGATGACTCGAATCCAAACCATGCAGAAATAATGAAATGAAACGTTTCCATTTCAGTGAATTCTAATCGAGGGAAGGAGAATATATCTTTTTCTTTCTAATTCAACTAAATACTTGAAACTTTTCGTTTTCCCAAAATTTCCAAGCTATCAAAGAAATGTCTCTAAAAAACCTAAACAAATTGCAAGACATACTCTAAACTGTGTACCAACAAAAGGCTCCAATTGATGACAATAAAATGCACTAATTTTGTTTTCTTTTTTTCAAATCACTTGAAAACTCAAAATAGACCTTTTCTTTTGTTTTTGCTTTCAATGAAAATGAAAATATTCAAAGACACTTACAAAGAGTTTCCAATTTTTCACAAAGAATCCCAAAAACAAAGAAGGTGAATAAAACAAACATTCAATGAATGAAATAATCCAAAAAAAAGAAAGACTTCAATCAGTGGTTCAAACAAGAACTCAAACATGAAAATTAGAGAATAACACTTCTGGTTACCTCTGAAAATGAGTATCAAGAATAAGATATTAATGACAAGTTGCAATAAAGATAAAGAGATTCAAACACTCAAAGGATCAAAATATTTCCAAAGAATACACAGAAGATCCCAAACAATACTTAAAGAGACACTTGCAATCCCAAATCAATGAATAAAAATTTCAAAATTAGTCAAGTGAAACACTTAAAAGGTTTTGAAATCAAGATAAAAGAAGTTTGAGAACCTTCAGGATGAGGATAAAACTATTGGTAAAGCATACTTTTACCAAAGGATCAGGTTAGCCTAATGCAATCATGCTCATTTCATAATTTTGAAGGATTTACAAACTCAAAAGAGGCAAGAAAAGATGGTAATCACTCAACTTCAATCAAGCAAAGCAAAAATCAAGTTCATATGACTCTAATGCAAATAGATGTAAAATGAGCTCAAAACTGACCCAGGAAGGAGATCAATGCTCCTGTAATAGAGAAGACATGGCATTGAAAATAGATCAATGCTCTCTAGAAGTCTGACAGGGGGGCGTTGATTAAGAGATCAACACTCCCCAAAAGAATGATAGGGAATGCTGATTAGGATTTAAACACTCTGCAACCCACTATAGGGGAGTGTTGAAGCCTGAAAGTGGTTAAAAAGCATAAATTTTTTCCCATATTAAACAAATATCAGGCTACTGACTTTGTACACATCCCAATGAAGGTGAGGGAAAAGGAAGAGTTCAAATAACATGAAAATAACCAGAAATATCAAGTAGGCAACAAAATTCAAGAGAGATATAAATCGAGGAAAATATCAAAGTTCCTCTCTATTATGGTTGCTATTTTTATGTTGTGGGTAATTCCCCCTATGGATAGGTGAAATCCCCCTTGGATCAGGTTTCCTTCGATCCAATATAGAAGGAAAAAAATGGAAAATAACTTCCCCTTAAGTCTAATTTATATGTTCATTAATGAAATTAGAAGAGATAGAGAAAGAGGAAAAGGTAAATGGCTTTCCTCTTTCTTGTAGGTTGTCCTTGCTGCTCCAACTATTGAACTTGATATCCAAGCTTCAAGTATAGAATTAACCCTTTTGCAAGAGACAAGACAATCCTCTTCTACTACTATATATTGTTAGACAAAAGTAGATTTATCTATATTGGAATTAAACAAGACAAAGATAGACATTCATGAAATGAACAATGTAGACATCAAGAGAAATAGGCCAAGTTAGATATTAATAATGGAAAACATGGAAAAACTTACAACCTTGTAATGTTGTGCTAGCATTCCTCCAAACTCTCCTTTTTCCATCCCCTTCGTGCCACAAGGTGATATGTATGATGCTATTAACTATTCTCTTCCCCACTTTTTCCCTTGGAATGCACTCATTATATAGGAGTTGGAGGCTTAACCACCATGGAGAAGATCACTCACTAGATCCACTAAATTGGGATCTCCAAGATTTTTAGGGAGAAAATATCTCTCAAGGATTTTAGGGAGAAAATATCTCTCAAGGATTTTAGGAAGTAAATATCTCTCAAGATCCATCAAATTAGGATATTGGTTTGAGAAAATCTCTCAACCATCCATGAGACTCTCAACTTGTCCTTGATATTAAGAAACTATAAATGAGGTATATTCTCAAACTAAATTAATTTCCTTTTTTTCAATAATATATGTGCACATAGTATTTTGAACTTCATATGATAAATATCTCCCCCAACATGTCTAGGGATCATGACAAACACTCCCTCACTTAAGTGTGACAAATAGGTGTGTAACATGGAGGAAGGGTGATTCATTGTAGTTGAGAGTGTTGTTGTGAATTAGTCATGTAAACCTAGTGCCTAAATTATTCCCTTTTCTTTGTATTAAATTCTTAATTCAATTATGATGATCTAGGTAAATGTTTCACCTATTTTGAATTGTTGTGACTAATGAAATATTGTTATTTTTCTACTATAAATGATTGTATATATATAAGTTTGTATGGTTTGTGTATGATGTTTATAGTGAAATTAATTTATAGGATTTTAATGTTAACTCATTATATTATTAGATTTCATTTAGGGATTTATTATATTTAAAGAAGAAGAAGAAGAAGAAGAAGAAGAAGAAGAAGAAAAGGTGAAATCTGATTTCACTAAGTTGATTGCATTTAATGAGACTTAGATTTTTGTGACCTACTCAGAGTTAATTTATACTTTATGATTTATTTAAAGGAATTGATAGCATGTCAACTTATTGAATGTGGGTAGTTGTTGAGAGAGTATTTTATCATAGTTTTGGCCTTGATAGGTTTTTTAATGATAGGAAGGCAGTGGAGAAGGAAATAAAGGGGAAATTTTGGATAGGTAAAGGGGTAGGAGTGGGGAGAAATGATTATGGTTTTGGGAGGGGGGACTAACCATTGAATCTGAGAAGAATTGTAATTATGAACATGTGAGAATTGGATTGTGATTTTTACTAGGATTGTTGGACATATTGATGGAATGTGGTTCTATGACTTTGGACACAGAGGGATAGGAAATACCCCAGAGTTTCCTAGAGCTAGGGATTCAGTGAGGCTATTCCTAGCTAGTTGGGAGAAAAAAAATCCATTTTTGGGCAGCCAGATAGAGAGAGGAAGCAACTAAGGAAACTAATCTATACAAAGGACTAAATCGGATATAATTTTTAGGTATTCTCCATCAATCCATAAACCAAATTATGGATTCTTATTAGGTACTTTTATTATTTTTAATTGCTTGAAAAATAGGTTGTAAATTGCATGCAAATGCTATAGAAAATAAAAGAACTACATTCTTAATCGATATTAAATTTTGCAAAGAACATGTAGATTTTCCTTTTTCAAATTTAATACTAGAATTATACAACCTTATTTCTTTGAATTCTAACAAAATAAATTAGTGTAAATATTTAATGGTAAGGATTGAAAAATAGAAAAAGATATTTGCATCAATTTTCCAATCTTATTACATAAAAAAACTTTATACATTGTCAATTTAATCCATGGTGAAGGGATTTATACACATAATTAGAGATGTAGTTCAAATACCAAAGCCTTAAGGGCCTACCTAGGACTGATATTGAAATGTAAACTTTAAAATAAAATAAAATAATAACATACAATTTAGTGAACCGGAAAACAAACAAAGAGTTGCTTAAACAGGGATGAGAAACCATAAATTTATTTCCTTGTAGAGGTAATCACCCATATTTTATTTTACAATGAAATGGAATTATAGTGAGAAGGGGTTTCAATTGGAACTGAGTTCCTTACTACAATACATAATATTCTACAATTTATAATTCAATTAACCCTATGGAAACATCCCTCAAACCATGTGGAAACAACCCATAAACCCTGAGAGAGAAACTCATAAGATGAGAGAAGAAGCAATAGGAAAATAATCTTGCACACATGTTCCAACCACCTGCCCACCTGAATTAAGCCACATGTCCACCTGAATTAAGCCACATGTCCACCTATACCTAGGCTTTGGTATAGGAAAAGGAGAAAAATACCACCTCACATGGGGGCAATTGCTGACATGGATATTGTTGGGATATAGACCATAGTCAATAAGTATCATGTAGGTATTGAGGATATAAAGTGGAGACGTATGAAGTTTAATTGCGAGAAAATAAGACCTTAATGTTGAGTAAATAAAGAGCATGGGATGGACCCTAATAGGAAACTTGTTCTTGATTTGGACATGCTCACTATCACATGATATAATAGTTCTCTAATAAGCATGTATGCACTTGTAATCCTCTTATATGTAGATAACATATTATGCCTCGACTATGATGAAGAGAATAATATACTTGGCATTTACCTTGTCAAAATCTAATCTTTATAAATTAACAAGAAGGTGACTGATTAAGAATAGTGACCCAAGAAACCATGAAACAATTGCTCCACATAATTATCATTTAGCTATATCTTAGTCAATGTTCCTAAGCATGAGAAACTTTTGTGATGGTGTATGTAGTGTATCACTCAAGCTAGAGTGATAATCCTAGGTGGGATTATATGTATGGCTTACTGAAATTTATATAAATCTTAATATAAGATCCACTTAACAAGAAAACCAATAATGAGCTAAGGTTTTAATTGATATTCAAACCAATAGGCTATACTTTAAATGTGGGGATCCTATAAGGATCTCAGGAAGAATAAATTTGTAGAGAAGCATTTCTTAGATTCTAGACACAGTAAAGGTCCACTAAATAGGGGTGGTTGCAATCAATATATTGATAGCCTCAACATATTTTCAATCAAGTGAATATCCATTGGGACTAGTATAGCTCATGATATACTACCTGGGAGGACATGTACAACATGCATTGATACCATCCCCCCCTTTTTTACTATAACTTTGAGAAGAAGTTTCTCAAAGGGTGGGTATATGTAACATTCCATTTTGACCTAGGAAACTAAACTACACTTTGACCTGATTGTGTTTCCTTATTATTTGTGGAACATTGTTAGAGCAAGGACACTTCAATATATGGACATGTGGACCTACATATATATGAATACTATGAATAATTTATATTTATGTTATTAATGATTGATGTTGTGTGATTTACTTCTAGCATGCAAGTTTTAAATAAAGGATTTTGGTACATGGATACTAGTTTGAATGATATGTTTTAATGCAATTAGTACCATGCACATGATGAATGACTAGCTTATTTACATGGTTCATCACTGAGTATCATGGAAATAACATGTCATTAGTCTTATGGTTATGCATGATCTTGTGTTGTAAAATAACCTACAGGTTGAATAGGCTATGTTATATCCAAATCAGTGTGATATTAAAGTGGTTGATGTCGTGTCCATCGAATGAGAACTGACATGCTAGGAAGCATCACTTTCTTATTTTACATTAGTTCAAATGCATTGCTATGATATTGGGAAAGTGCAGGTTTTTCATGTAGCATAGCTACCTGAACTAGATATTTAATGAAAAATCTCTCAGAACAACAATGCTAAAGTGTGGGAATTGATAGGGTGTTGACCCTAATTCTATCAGGAGAGGTGGAGGTATTTCCCATTTCTTATCCTCTGAAACTTGGAGCCATGGGAGATCTTTGTTAAGACATGCTCCCATAGATGTGTGATGGTGATTTCCAGTGGCTTGTTGAGGAAGCCTAGCTGTCAAGGTAGTTGACACTTTCTATTATGGGTTCTGTTATCCCCATTTCCTAGGGACATCTAAGGAGATGATGTATCGAGTCCCTAAGGTTGTATACATGGAGTACCGAGAGATAGATGGATGATACTGTCCAATTGCATAGACAAAGGCCTGCCTCACCACCACATATATCAAAATCATCACTATGATATTTTCCACACTAACCTGCTTTTGGAATACATTGTGTCTTGATCCATGAGGTAAAAGCCAGGTATTATGGTGAGTATCATTTCAATATTTGAGGCATTTGACTGTGTTTCATTTAAAATATTCTTTTGATTATGTAACATCTACTTGGAAGTTATGATCTTTTCCCTGTTTCACCTTGGTAGTTGAAATTACACCCTAGTAATTGGTCACCCTTATGAATGCGTTTGATGCTGGGAGGTCCCCTTAACAATTCATCATGTCTTTCCTGATCATACTTACCACTTTCCACACTTCATCCCCTTGCCTCCTTGTCTTTTGGGATTTTTGGGTGTACTGAACCAAGAAGGGATTGTCCCTCATTTCGTAGGAAGAAGGGGCTAAAGGCCTAGAGAGAATGTAGATGGAAAAATATAAAATCCAAATAATAACCTTCGAGATGATTTCCCAAAAGAGATCTTTAGAACAATGAAATGTTTCTCGTAAAAATTCAAAGACCTGCAAAAACAAACACACATATATATATAAATGTCCCACTTGTTAAGAGATCTACACAAGTGCTTTACACGCTATACTTTACCCCCATGGCACTATGTGTACCTCTCCCTTCAAGTGACACTTTGGTACAGTCCCCCAAGCTATATGTTAACCCATATGAAGTTGTTGATACTGAGAGGAGGGTGAATCAGTATCAAGTACAATTTAAAAACCTTTTTCAACTTATACTTAAACCATTCAATTATATCCAATGAGCAATGAACAATAGTATAAAAGTTACACCAATACACCACAATACACCATGCACAATATATGAGAAATAATCAATAGTTTTTGTTTAAGGGAAGTAATGACTTCCAAAGGTAGCTACAGCTTCCAAATGTAAAGGGAGGGATAAACCTCCAAGAGGAAGATACAATCCTCAAATATCAAGAGAGTGTTGAACTCTCCATCCTTTCCCCTTCCTTCCACCCAATAATATATGAGAGATAATAAAACTTTACATTAAATCATCACCATCAACCAATCATCACATAGAACCTGATAATGCTTCCTGAGACTTCTTCAATTTCTGCAATTCTTCAATTCTTGGAGTAATATGATCCTGTAGATAATATTACTCAATGTATTCTATGAAAATCCTCCAATTTTCACTCCTTGAATCCTCCCCAAAAAGAGGTTATAAAAAGAATGGTAGACTTTATTCAATTCTGGCCTATTCAGGAGAGTGAACTTGCACAGAATGCCCCACACTCAATAATTAACATACAATTAAAAAACTCACACACAAGAAACTAAAGTCCATACTCTTTCCAATGAAATTTGTCCCACTTCATTTTTATTCTCGATGAAGAAGTTATGACTGTTTTAACCGGAATACTTGTTTATTGACTAGCTTCAGGACTGGTCACAAACCCTATCTTCCACAGAGTGTATCTCCATAATTATAGCGAACCAAGAGCTTAAATTTTTACCAGAGGTACCTTGATATGTATTCTCAATACCATAGCGATTTCACCATCTGATTCATTCTAGAAAAAAAATTATAGAAAAAATGGTAAGATGACCTGAAAATAACATACCTTAGAACACATCACCAAAAGACTTCATCCTCCCTTGAAATCCGGCCTTCTTTACTTCTTATTTCCTATGAAATTCGACTTGTATCAAATGAATGTATTATGATGTTTATTTATACCATTTATGTCACTTCCTTTTAACATTAGGGTCAACCTGACACTTTCTTATTTTGTAATTCTTTTCTTTAATTATCTTTAGGGCCTACATGTACTTCCTTCTTCAATTCACTTTGTCATCTTCAAAAATTCATTTCTCCTCAAACATGAGAATCCACATGACATGCCACATACCACCGAAAACAACTTGATGTATACTATCCATTCATGGGTGTTGTATATGCATGTGCATTGTCCTTCATGTCCAAATACCTTTACCAATCTTGTAGTCCAAAACCCATGAATAGGGTTGACATCAATGACAACAACCAATCTTCCAACAATCTCCCCCTTTGTCATTGATGGAAACACTCATGCTCCTCCTATCATAATTATCCCAATTTCTCTTGCCCTTTGACATTAATGGCAAAGGTTAGGCTTTCTCCCCTTGATTTTAATGGAAAAATGTAACTCTCTTCTTTGGGGCTGCTCCCCTTGAACATGTGGCACTCAATAATACTTCATCCTTATTTTTGGTCTTTGGGACATTTTCTTCCTTAGAATCCTTTTGTGTGGCTTCTGTCTTCTCTCTCTTCTTCATGTCTAGGATGTATATGTTGTTCGGTCTTCTTGTTGCAGTTGCAACCAATCTTCTTGAGTTATTTTCTCTGATTTTACATTTTCAGGAATCAAACGTAAGAGCGTATCCTTGATCACACATTTTACTAAAACTGAGTAGATTATGATTCAAGTATTCAACCAATAGAACATTCTTTGCTTTTACATTTTTTCTTCCAAGCTCTACTACACCTTCTCCAAGTATTTTGGCAGATGAGTCATCTCCAAATGCAACATTGCCACCCTTTCTCTTCAAGCTGATGAATTTGTCTTGATCCCCGGTCATGTGTGAAGAACATCCACTATCTATGTACCATTCATCTTCTTCTTTACATTCTTCATCGGTCAATGCTATTCGACAATCTTCATTGTTTGGAATCTCTTTCCTTCTCCATACTGTGGTTGGCATAGGGACATCTTCATTCATATATCTGCAATCTCATGCTTTGTGACCAAGATAATTGCATTTGTAGCATACAATATTTTTGTCCATCAACGTGTAAAATGAATTATAACTTTTGTTGACAAATCCACGATTATTTCCATATCTTCTATTTACACCATTCATGTTTCTTGTGTATTTGTTCCTTTCATTGATTCTGCAATTAATTGCCTTATGTCCAAAATTTTTGCAAGTATAACAATGACCAAGAAAGAAATTTTGATACCCGGGAGTAAGTGACCTTCTTTGTGATGTAGTCCATCTGGGTTCATGATCTACTCTTTTGTAGTTTACTTCATACTGATTGAAGCTTCTTTGATTCCTGAAGGTAGGAGGTCTTCTTGGATAGTCATCTCTTTTGTAATCATTCCTTCTTTCTAGTATCCTGGTCCACTTCTCATCAACTGTCTGTGTATCTCTTTCTTCAACCTTCTTGTTGGTATTTGCATCTTCTTTGTATGAAGTTTCACCAATGCATCCAAGATGTGTTAATTCTTTTGGCACTTGAGAGTTTCTTAAGCTCTTCCTCAATGAGACCACTTCTTGTTCAAGTTTCTCACAATATTCTTCTTTCTTTATCATTTGGACCTTCTTTACTTCTGCTATTCTTCTTGCTTCTTCGAGTAGAGTTTTCAAGGAAATGGCTTCTTCTCTTAGTTTCTGAAAGTTTTGTAATTGTTTCTTTAAGCTTACAACTGTCTTTTCATAACTACCCAATTCACTTCTTAGTTTTCTACGTGTGTCTTTGAGCTTGCTATTTTCAATCTCAACATGATTCAATTTTTTAAGATTCTCATCTTCTTGTTGAATCATTTCTACTTCATGATTTTCTTCTTCTTCATTGCCATCTCTTTCAATCCTTGGATGAGAACATTCAATTTCAACATGTCCTACTCCTTCACAATTAAAGAAAAAGAACTGACCTCTATTTTCTTCTTTGAAATCTGAGATGTTGTAATCTTCTTCAACTTCTTCTTCTTCTTCTGCTTCTTCCCTTACATAAAGGTCTTGTAGCTTGTCCCAAAGCTCTTTTGCTGATGCACATGATCCCACCTAGGATTTCACTGAATCTGTCAATCCATCTAGGATGGTATCTATTGCCAGTTTGGTGTTCCTTTTTGCTTCCTTCTGAGCTGCAGTCTTTGGTTTCTTCAAACCATTGTATCCTGAAGCAACTGAGAACCAAGCATCTGCCCAAGAGCTTTCAAGTAAGTTTCCATTCTATTTTTCCAGTATTCAAAATTCCTTCCATCAAATGGTGGAATCCCATTTGGAATGTTGTCTTCCATTTCTGCATAGGATCTTCCTTCCAGTGGTTAAAATGTACTGAAGGTAACCCTCTCTGATACCAATTGTTGATACTGAGAGGGGGGTGAATCAATATCAAGTACAATTTAAAAACCTTTTTCAACCCTCTTATACCTAAAATTGGAAAGTTGCATAGGGTCTTTGAGAACTTGTTTAATTTGAAGAGATGGATTTTTATGAACATGATAAGGTGGCTATTTATTTAATTATTGTGATGCATTTGAATTCATATACTTGGAGGGTGTATTCATTGTCTTTGCAGGACCTTGCTTGGTGGACAATTTTGGAAGAACAAGCCTAGCTTAGGCTTCCTTGGGGCATGAAGCCCACATGGTGGATACTATGGCCCATACACTGGATGATGTTGACAACATTTGGAGGATTGAAAGACACCATGGAATATCTCACCTAGCCCCTACAAGTCGAACGTTTTTCCTTTGGAGGTCAAAACGCCAGTTTGAAGGGCTTGGTGTCACCCTAGTGCTAGGGTTTTGTTGGTGGTGGTGTTGACTTGATTTACACTTGGAATTTGGATGGAGAGAAGCCTTGGCTTGGTGGAGGAGATCCTATAACATGAGAGGGAGGCCTTTGGAGGCCCAAATTTTCACCTCCGGGCTCAAACGCCTTGCTAGAAGTGCCAAAATATCACCCTAGAGAGGGTTGACATCATATTTAGGGTTTCTTATGTGCAATTTTTAAGTTAAATTTTAATTTAATATTGTAAATGGGTAAAACAAAGGGAAATATCTCCCTTATTTTGTGGTTTACCTTAAATTAAGTGGAAAAAACATTTTAGGAGTTTTGTATAAATAAGAATCATTTCATTTCATTTTATATCATAGCTCTCCCATCTTGGAGAAGATACTTGGCTGAAATTTGCGCCCTCTTTGGGAAACTTGGATATCTCACTCTCGTGAAAATTTATTTTGGTGATATCTCTTAGTATATTGTGTATCTAAGGTGGTGCACACCTCTTGGAGAATTAATCTCTTTCCTTTTGGTGGAATCTACTTGGTGAACTAGGGTTTTATATTGCATCTCTCTTGGAATTGGTAAGAAAAATATCCAATTTGTTAGTGCTTCTTTCTTGTTTCATAGTGTTATTGGTTTAAAACCTAGGATGAGTATAAGTGCATACATCCTCCCCAAAAATTTCATCTCATTTCTAGTTGACAAGTCATTTTAACCAAGGTTTCTAGGAGGAGTACAAGGGTGTACACTCTCCCAGATTTTCATTAGTTTGATTTGCATTCCCTTGGGAGTAAAAGGGATTACACACCTAGGGATATTGTGGATATAACTCTCTCATCCAAGACTCCATTTACCTAATATTTTAAAGGCACTAATCTTAATTTTTCATTGGAGAAATAAAATTGCTTGCATTAGGTAAACATGGTTTTACGAGATTTTCAAATTATTTGAAGTGGAATCAACTCTATGCTCTACTAGCTTGCTTGAGCTAATAGGGCATCTTATTTTTCGAAGGATATATTATTGATGTGATAAATTAAAGCTACAAACACTAGGGATGCAAAAAACCACTCTATATCTTTAAATTTAACGTTCATTTCAACCATGTACATTTGCTAGTAACCCATCACTATCTTTCTATTGCTAATTGGTGAACTTTCTGTTGGATTACTTGCTTGTTTTAGTGGTTGAAACTTGCTGATGTAGAAAATATTCGATACAAGTTGTTACAAAAATACATTGAAAACATCATACAACATCCCTCTAATACCACTAAAGTTTGTGCTAATGTATTGGGAGTTAATCTACATGTTTTGTGCTTCATCTCTCAATAAATCTTTGATGCTTTGAGTAGTTAAATATGCAGTAATTAGCTTTATTATTTTCTGATATATATTCTTATTTACTGATGTAGTTTGGGAAAACAAACTTAACTTGCTTTACCATTCAATATTTGAGCTTGTATACATGTCTCTTCTTGTGTCTCGAGCAAGTACAACTATCTTCCACAGGTACTCCAACACTTGCCAACAATTAAACATCTCTAAGACTTATTCCCGAGTCACTTTCCACTTAGTATTTTGACCTATAGGGGAATCATCTTCCATAATATCACTTTCCATCTCATTTACCTCTAGGTTTACCCGGGATTCCCCCCTTGTGTAGGATTTATCCTTCACCAAAGCGAGGGGATGGTTTATCTAAGGTGATGGTGGGTAGACTCTCCCAAAGTTATCGCCATCTCGTGGATTGGGTTAGGATTTTCCCAAGATACAATTTGTGTGATAATATTTTGGTGTCGTTGTCGGGGATCATTTTGAATCCTCTTTCATCCCCTAACAACACTTTGGAAAGATTTGATCCCAAATCCTTTTTCCATAATCTTTCCTAGTGACTCCATTTGAGGGAAGTTCCCTTTTCTATTTTTGATAAGATTTTCATAAAGTTCATCTGGGGAATCCATTGAGGTATTACCCTAAGTAATGGAACCATGGCATCACGGGACCTACCATGCAAATTCCATAAGGTGTACCCTTCTTTTGATGTTTAGAATATACCTGGATATCCAAATCATTGATCTATAGAGTTGGGGGGGAGTTTCCCCAAGTTCAATGGTGACCCAACTCTACCAGTCACCCATGTCGTGAATTATATGAAGTATGCTTCAAGATTAAATGTGATACATGAAGATGTGATGATGAAATTTTTTGTATCTTCTATGGAATCAAGTCAAAGGAATTGGATTGCACACTCATGTGATCTAAAAAGTATCTGATCTTCTACGAATCTCATTGAAGAATTTCTTAGGCATTGTCATCTAGATACTTAGAATTTGCAAGATAAATTTCCAAGAGCTCAAATATGCTCTTTACAGATAAGGTTTTCTAGTGGATGACAAGAAAATAAGTTAGGAATGTGAAACTAAAGAAGAGTATCATGCACCCACTACAGAAGAGGTGCTAGAAGAACAAATCCACGAATAAAGTCGCCAAGAAGAAGAAGACATTAAGGAAGTACAACATTTAGATGAGTAGGATGATACATTGGTATCCTTTCTCCCACTTGATGAAGATGAAGTTGTCGTACCTTACAGTTTTCCTGCACATGAAGATGAAGAAATTATTAACCTATCTGATTTGGTTGATCAACATATTAATTATTTCATATAGGTTGGGAGACGTAGATGTGATGCGAGTTGTTTCGTTTTTGATAGAGATCCCATTTACGACATTGAAAGTAGCTCTCGAGCAAAAGGGTTTGAGTTGTCATCTTCAAAGGACTCATTTTCATGTGTATATGATTCAAATGTTTTGCAACCTAATGGTGATATGGTTACATATTTGTTCCATCCATTTGAACATGACTTGTCAAAACATACTTAGGGTGATCTTTATTCATCCTTTGGGAGTCGTGATGCATATCCTCTTGGGGATGCACATTTTTTCTATGAAAAATCTCAGTCGCCTTCGCCCTCAGATTTAGATGGATACCAATAGGTGGCCATTCTATAGAATTCAAAGACTCACACCACAAATCATGAGTGTTTTTATCTAGGGGGCCTTTGGAAGATTTGCATATGAAGAAGCAACATATTTTGGGTGTGGGAAAAGAGTCCTTCCTAGGACCTGAGGTCGTCCCTTATTTCGTTTTCTCTTCTCTGGGGGATCATAAGGTTTTGTTGGGATCTCTCATATTTTTTCAACCTCCATGGAGTAGTGATATTCTAAGTGAGGATGAATATGAGTTGTAGCCTATACGTGGTAGCCTGCTTCAGAGATGGATTGATCAGGCTTGTGGCCATTCTGTCCAACAAGATTTTTTCCCTCCCACCCATCTCCATGAGTTTCTTTATATGATTAATTACATACTTACTTATGCTTATGACTATTTTATGCTTGAATTATCTTTGTTGTACTACATGATTAAGCACAAGGGGATATACCTTGATGAAATGTTGAGTAGGTGGTTACACTGATTATACGACTTTACCTGACATTTTTAGGGCATGATCTTCAGGGCCCCAGGGCCCTAGGTAAGTAGGTAGGTCATCTTGATTTCCTGCATTTGCATATTTATTTCTTATAGTAGATTAGTTGCATTTCGTCTTTGATTTTCATTTTTCTCTACTTGCATTATTGATTTGCATGTTTCTCTTTCATCATAAATATGAAAGATACAAAAAAGTTTATTTTCTAGATTAGTTGTCAATTTTCAAATTTCTATTTTTTATTATATGGAAAAAGGGTGATAGAACCACTCTACATTTTATGTTTTCATGTTTCAGTGTAGGCATAGGTCTAACCGGGAGATGTTGAGTATATCATGCACTCTACGACCAATACATGTCCCCAAGTAGGAGCTAGATATTATCCCCATTTCCTAGGGATAACTAAGAATATGATGTCTCGAGGCCCTCAGGTTGTAGACATGGAGTATCAAGATACAGATGACTGACATTGTCCACTTGCACAGACAGAGGCCCGCCTCACCACCACAGATCTCAGAATCATTATGATGGTATCTGCCACACCATCCTACTTCCATAAGACATTGGTGTTTTCTCCATGAGCTACAATCCATGTATTATGTTGAGAGTCATTTCAATATTTGAGGCATCTGAGAGTGTTTCATTTAAAATATGCTTTTGATTATGTAACGTCTGCTTGGAAGTTATGTTATTTTCCCTGTTTCACCTTGGTGGTTGAAATTGCACCCTAGTAAGTGGTCACCCTTAGGGATGGTTTTTCTATTGGGAGGTTCCCTTGACAAGTCATAGTGCCTTTCCCAATAATACTTACCACTTTCCACACTTCATCCCCTTGCCTCCTTGTCTTTTGGTATTTTTGGGTGTAATGACCAAACAAGGGATTGTCCCTCGTTTCATGGGAAGAAGGGGATGAAGGCCCAAAGGCAATGTAGTTGTAAAAAGATAAAATCCAAATTATAATCTTCTAGATGCTATCCCAAAAGAGGTATTGAGAACAATGAAATGTGTCTCCTAAAAATTCAAAGACCTGCAAAAGGAAAACATATATACACAAATGTCCCACTTGTTGAGGGAGCTTCACAAGTGCATTACAAACTATACTTTACCCATATGGTACTCTGTGTACCTCTCCCTTCATGTGACACAGTGGTACTCCCCCCCAAGCTATATGTTACCCCATAGGTGATAGTGGGGAAAATCTCCCTATTACTATACTGGGTTGGAGTATAGGCAGAGAATTGATCTCCCTTAAAAGACAATCCTATTTCTAAAATACCCCAAACAATATGACCTTAAAACATAAGAGAAGGAAAAGAGTGTTGGCATGTTTACAAGAAGAGTGTGCTTTTCATTGATGGCAAGAACAACAACAACGATGACAAATAGGCAGACAAGGAAGATTAGCAGACAGGTAGGCAAGGAAGAATAACAGTGACCGGAAGGCAAGATCGAAGCAGTGGTTCAACTCCATTTCATAGTTTCGGTTACTGGGAGTTGGGGATGTCAAGAACTCTTACTACAAGAGTCTCGAAGTCACGAAACCCAAAGTCACAAAATGCAAAATCACAAAATGTCAAAGAATCCATACTGGAGGTTCAGATACCGAGAGTTGGAGATGTCAAGGACTCTCACGACAGGAATCCCGAAGTTGCAAAGTGTGAAAAGCCAAAAAGTTGAGCTGACTCCATTTCGGAGTTTCGCAGACCGGGAGGTGGAGTTGTCAAGAACTCTCACATCAAGAATGCTAAAATCGTGATGTGTGAAATCACAAAGAGATCTGGACTGTCGAATCATCTAGAGTGTGGACCGTTGATCTGACTCCATTTCAGAGCTTTGGATATTGGGAGTTGGAAGAGTCGAGTGACGAGACTCTTGATCAAAAGAGTCCCGAAGCGGTGAAATACGAAACACCGAAATCCCAAATCAGGCACAAGGAAGGACCGTGAACTGTCGAATTCACGACAAGATCTGGACCGTTGGGTCCATAGGACACGTGATGATAGATCGTCATTTCGTCGACTACAAATTCAAAGGAACGGGGTTCCCTAACCTTTAGAATTCGCAATAGGAATTCACGACATGCGAAATCGCGAAAGGCCGAAATGTGAAATGCCAAAATGATCAGAGCTAGTGCAACCAAGCTCCATTTCAGAGCTTCGGATACCGGGACATGGAGCATCAAGAACTCATCGCCATAGGAATGCTGAAGTGCTGAAAAGAGAAATCGCGAAAGAAATATATGGATAAGCGCTCGGTCACCTCTTGTAGTCACATGGTCGAAGAGCTATCGAGAAAATATTGAAGCGGCAAGATACTTTTTCGGAGTTTCAGAGATCACGACTTGGAGAGTCAAGATTCCACACAACGGGATTGTTGAAACGCCGAAATGCGAAACAAGTTTTGGCTCAGCCTGTGGTCACAACCATTGGTCACATCGACGAAAGATGGAGGAAGGAGCTAGTGTAGATAAGTTCCATTTTGGAGTTTCAGGGATCGAGACATGGAGAGTAACGAAATCTTTACCATGGGGATCTCAAAATTCCAAAGTGCGAAATGGTGAAATGAACGCAAGATTCAATGAAGTCAATTCAACAGTGAAGATGAATTTGAATAAGATCGGAGGGCTACTGTTTCACTTCACAGTGTAACTGCTAGAAGCAAATGATGGTTTCTGGCAGAGGATGAGCTTGTCTATGACAGAGAAGACGAAGAGTCTCAACTGCCAAAGAAGCTGAGGAATCTTGATATAACACTCAATGATGATGGATGCGTGGGTGAAACCGCCAGAGAAGCTAAAGAGTTACCATGTTGATTAGGCAGAGCACTCACAACGAGCAGGGGATGCAGAATAGAGAGAGACAACGTTGCACACAGGAGATGGGATAGCTATGGAAGAGTGAAGTGGAGAAAACACCCCGATGTGGAGAGTATGCGAGAGCAAGAAGCAGAGGGCATGCACAAGGTGGACAGAGACTATAAAAATGATGAACAAAGAAGAAATGGTTGTTGTTGTTGGGTGTGATTGAGGTGTGAAGAAGGAGGCAGAGCGCAGCAACAGAAATGTACAGAAGAGGAATGGTGCATTGAAGGGACATGGCATAGAGAGCATAAAAGGAAAAAGAACAGAAAGCACAAGGAGTGTGCAGAAGACACTGATGCAGACAGAGTAGCGCAGTGTAGCAGAACAATGATGAGACCAGTAAGCCATTGAAGAACTTTATATCACTATAATAAGTCATAATAGAAAATATTTATATTTCAGGGTGGTAGGGAGGATTGTTGTCCTCATAGGTTCAAGTGGGTGTTTCAATAAAGGGAGTTGTAGCTTCCATCTGGTTGCAGCCAGAGAAACCAGGGTGGCAGGGTGGTGCAAGGGAGAACTGTTGTTCACTGTTATACAGGTTGTTGCCTATGTGACTGGAAGTTGGTGCTTCCATCCATTTGGTGCTGGAACACTTAGGGAGTTGGTGCTTCCTTCTAGTGGGTGCTAGAGAAACCATGGAGTTGGTGCTTCCTTCTAGTTGGTGCTAGAGAATCCAGAGAGTTGGTGCTCTCAGCAAGTAGCAGCTTGCAAAACAGAGGTTGTAGCCTCATTATGAGTTGGTGCTCATATGTATGATAATGTAAAGAATGTATAGATTACTTATCATATAAAAAAGAAGAGGTTTTTACCCTTTATGGGTTTCCTCAGGAAATATCTGTCTCTGTGTATCTCATATGTGTGAATGATGCTAAATGGTCTATTGCTTACTTCCCTGCATTATTGTGATTGTCATTGAGTGATCTGGAAAGAGCTTAAGATAAGTATAATTGTTTAAGCAAGGTTACAACTGATTCACCCCCCCTCTCAACTGTCCAACAATTGGTATCAGAGCCGACCCCTTTTATCTAAGGGTAGATCCTAGAGCTTAAACATGTCAAGCCATGAAGGAAATTCAACCAATAAGGCTCCTCTGTTCAATGGAACAAACTTTGCCTTCTGGAAAGTTATAATGAGAACCTACATAATGGCTTTAGGTGCAGATGTCTAGGATGTGGTAGATACTGGTTATGTAAAGCCAGTTGTACTAAATAATAAGGATGACAAGCTAGAATTTAGCTTCAACATTGAGGCTATGAATGTTATCTTGAGTGGGCTTGTAGAAAAATAATTCGTAAAAGTTATGCACCTAGGAAATGCCAAAGAAATGTGGGACAAACTCATTAGCAGTTATGAAGGTAATGAGAAGGTAAAGGATGCCAAGCTTCAAAACTACAGAATACAATTTGAACAGATGAAGATGAAAGAAGATGAAACTGTTGGAAAATACTTTCTGAGAGTAGAAGAAATGGTAAATGCAATGAAAGCACTTGGTGAAAAAATTGAGGAACCTTCTTTAGTTAAGAAAATCTTGAGATCTCTCCCAGATAGGTTCAATCCGAAGGTCTGTGCTATAGAAGAACTTAATGATCTAAAAACCTTGGAGTTTGATCAAATTCTAGAAACATTGACTTCATATGAAATGAGAATGGTTAAAGATAAACCCACCTCCAGAGAAGCATCATTTAAGGCAGACAAGAATGAGGATTCTGAGCCCGATGAAATTGAAGCAATATTTGTGAAGAGACTGAAGAAGGGATCAGGCAAATATAAAGGTAGACTTCCTTTCAAATGTTTCAACTATGGTAGGATAGGTCATTTTGCAAATAAATGTCCCCACAAAAGACAGGATCAAACATGTGATGATGAGGAGAAGCACAAACACATAAATTTCTTTAAAGAGAATAACTTTAAGAAGAAAAGTCTTTGTGTAAACAATGATGATGATCCTTCAGATGATGAAGACAATGACTCCTCTATTGAAGATAAACTAAATGAATTCATACTTATGGCCAAAGAGGATTATGATAATATAAGCACAGGAAGTGATGCTAATGAAGTGGAAGTTGTGGTTGACATGGAAGGAGAAATGATCAGTGCACTAGAAGAGATTGACAGACTAAGAATTAAGAATAGAAAGCAAAGACAATTGCTGATACAGTTTGAGAAAGACAGTAAAGAACCTGATGAAGACCTTGTCCTACTAAAAGTGGAATTAGAAGAGGCAAAGAAAGTCGAAGACATTTTGAAACGACAGTTATCAGAAAAGAAGGCAATATGTGAAGCCTTAGAACAAGAAGTAGTGAAAACTAGGAAAGAGATGGAGAAGTTTCAAGCCTTGTATAATCATAATCTATCAAGTATCAAAGCCTCAGAAGGATTAGCCACCATTCTGAATCAGCAAAGGAATCCAAAGCTAAAAATTGGTTTGGGTTATGAAGAGGGATCAAGTAGTGATAAGCCAAGAAACGAAGAACCCATCAAGTTTTTCAAATCTACAACCTATGAAAACAACGAACCTGTAGAAACAAAGGAAGACAATCAGCCGCCCAGAACGAGTAAAGAAAAAGGTACCAGGACTGAATCTGTAAAACAAAGAAATAATGCGCTCCCTGCTGAAAGACGTCATCAATGTGGAAGAAATCGATTTTCTCAAAGAAGACAACCATTTTCCAGGTACACAAAATTTTTCTATGGCTATTGTTTCTACTGTTCTAAGTTTGGTCACAAAGCTGTAAAGTGTTCCTTAAGACTTAGACATCAACAATTAAGATTTCAAAGGAATAAATACTTGCCACAACAAAGAATGATACAACCAAGTAACAAACCTTCACAGATTGCAAATTGCCAAATTAAGTTTAGAGACATGCAACTAAGGAGGTCAAGAAATAATCAACAGTCAATAAGTAGACAATGCTGGAACAATAATTTTGATGTATTGAACAATGAGATTGAATGCTACATCTATCATAACTATGGACATAAATCTGTTGACTTTCTATTAAGGAACTATGAACCAATTTTGAATTCCCCTGCTGAAAATGTCAAGGTGTGGAAGAAGAAAGAAAGTGAAAAGTGTGGATTAGTGTTGTCAGCTCAAAGAAAAACGAACCCTTGGTATATATACAGTGGATGCTCCAAACATATGATGGGAGACAAAGGTAAGTTTATATCTCTAAATGAAATCAAATCAGGAAACGTAACCTTTGGAAATGATGCTCCAGGTAAAATAAAGGGTTAAGGGATGGTGAGTTTAAGTAATGGAAAAAGAAAATCCCAAGATGTTCTACTTGTAGATGGGCTGAAACATAATCTGCTCAGTGTAAGTCAAATGTGTGACAGAGGATGTGAAGTGGTGTTCACATCCAAGGACTGCAAGATAAAGTCTGTAAACTCAAGACAAGTGGTGGCCAAAGGCATAAGAATAGAAAATAATGTATATGTGCTGAAAGAAAATAGAGAAGAGTGTCATCTAAGTAAACATGATGAAAGTTGGTTATGGCATAGGAGACTTGGACATATAAACGTTGACCACTTAATCAAACTCAAAAAACTCGAGGCAGTAAAATATCTTCCGAGAATATCAAAGCCCTAAGATTCAATGTGTAAACCCTTCCAAGTAGAAAAGCTAACCAGGACACAGTTTAAATCCAAGAGCTTTACTTCAATAGAGAAACCACTCCAACTAGTTCATATTCATTTATGTGGACCATCAAGACAGGAAGGCACAGGGAAAGAAAACTACTTCATGTTGATTATTGATGATTACTCCAGACTTACTTGGGTTGCCTTTCTCAAGGAAAAAGATGAATCTTTTGAGAAGTTTAAAATATTTAAGGCTTTAACTGAAACTCAAATAGGAAAGAGGTTAAAGGAAGTAAGATTAGACCGAGGAGGAGATTTTATTTCAAGTGACTTCAAGGAATTATGTGATAAGCATGGGATCAAGAGAGAATACACCATCCCAAGAACTCCACAAAAAAATGGAGTAGTTGAGAGGCAAAACAGAACAGTGTAGGAAATGGCCAGGTCAATGATGAATGAGAAGAACATTGGTCAAACCTACTGGGTAGAAGCAATACACACAAAAATCCATGTTCTCAACAAATCCCACCTGAGACCACAAAGTGACAAGACACCTTATGAACTGTGGTATGGGAGACCTGCTTCAATTAAACACTTCAAAGTCTTTGGGATTAAATGTTACATAAAGAATAATGATGAGAACCTTGGAAAATATGATGGCAGGGCTGATGAAGGTATATTCTTAGGGTATGCCACAAACAACAAAGGATACCGATGCTATAACAAGAGGCTGCATAAAATGGTTGACTCTATTAACATAAAAGTTGATGAGGGAATCCCAGCAAGAGAGGTGTACAGTAATAGGTCTTCTACAGAAGACACAACTAAAGTTGAAGATGAACAGGTCCAAGAATCAGAAAATGAAGACTCTGAATCAGATGAAGACACAAATACTCAGACAGACTCAAATCAACAGAGAACTTCAAATTCCTCCTCCAGAATCACTCAAAAGAATCATCCTGCAAGTTAGATAATTGGTGGAAAAGACAAAGGTGTACAAACCAAGAGAAAGCTAATAAAAAACACCGAACAATCACATATAGCTTTCATATCCATGCTGGAACCCAAGAATTTTAATGAAGCTAGCAAAGATGACCATTGGGTTATAGCAATGAATGATGAACTTGATCAGATTGAGAAAAACAATACATTGGAGATGGTTCATAGACTTGAAGGTAAAAATGTCATTGGCTCCAAATGGATCTTTAAGAATAAATTGAATGAGCAGGGACAAGTTGTCAGGAACAAAGAAAGATTGGTTTGTAAAGGGTATGCTCAGATAGAAGGACTGGATTTTGATGAAACATTTGCACCTGTAGAAAGATTAGAAGCTATCAGAATGTTTCTTGCCTATGCTTGTCATAAAAGGTTTGAAGTCTATCAAATGGATGTCAAGTCATCTTTTCTAAATGGAGATTTAAGTGAAGAAGTCTATATGGAACAACCAGAGAGTTTTGAACTGTTTGATAATCCTGACTTAGTATGCAAGTTGAAGAAAGCTTTATATGGGTTAAAACAAGCCCCTCAAGCCTAGTATCACAGACTGGATACATATCTCAAAGACAAAGGGTTCAAGATAGGAACAATTGATAACAATCTGTATATCAAAATAGAGGATAATGATCTTCTCATTGTATTGGTCTATGTAGATGACATCATCTTCGGATGTAATAAGGATTCGTTGGTACAATGGTTTGCTTCTGCCATGGAGTCTGAGTTTGAAATGTCTATGATAGGTGAACTGTCATTTTTTCTTGGTCTGCAAATTACTCAGAGGTTTGAAGGGATGTTCATATCTCAAGAAAAATATCTAAGAGAAATGTTGAAAAGATTTCAAATGGAAGACTATAAACTTGTGCGAACACCTATGGTTACTGGATGCAAATTAAGTAAGGATGATGACTCACTTGATGTTGATAAAAGTTCATATAGATCAATGATCGGTAGCCTGTTGTACATCACAACATCTCACCTAGACATAATTGGAATTGTAGGAAGATATCAGTCTGCACCTAAACATAGTCATTTGCTAGTTGTCAAAAGGATATTCAGGTATTTGAAAGAAACAATGACTTATGGTCTATGGTATCCCAAAAATCAGAATTTTCAGTTAACTGCTTATTCAGATGCAGATTGGGAAAACTGTGTTGATGAGAGAAAAAGCACCAATGGAGGAGCATTCTTCCTGGGTGACTCATTAGTAGCATGGCTTAGTAAAAAGCAAGGTTCCATTTCTTTATCAACTACAGAGGTAGAGTACATTGCTACTGCTATCTGTTTCACTCAGATTTTATGGATGATTTAGACACTTGCAGACTTGGAGTTAAAATATGCTGCACTGATCGCAATCAATTGTGATACAACTAGTGCCATCAATGTGTCCAAGAATCCTATATTCCATTCCAATACCAAGCATATTCCCATAAAATACCATTTTCTGAGAGAGCAGGTCATCAATCAGATTGTTCAGGTCCATTACATTCTGACCACAGAACAAATTGCAAACATCTTTACTAAACCCCTAGCCAAGACACCATTTGAATATCTCCGATAGAAGTTGGGTGTCATCCCATCTCACATCTAAGAAAGTCCATTCTGTTAGGGGGAGTTTGTATTGGTTGAACATTTGATACCTCCTAAACATACTGTAACAGCTCAAGGGGAGTGTGTTTTCTTTGACATTGATGTCAAAGGGGGAGAAAAGGAGTGGTCTGGACCGGATGCTATAGTTGGAGGTCCAAACAGATGAGCGCAACCATTCAGGGTTGCCATCAATGCCAAAGGGGGAGATTGTTGGCATGTTTACAAGAAGAGCGTGCTTGTCATTGATGGCAAGAACAACAACAACAATGACAAACAGGCAGACAAGGAAGATCAGCATACAGGCAGGTAAGGAAGAACAACAACGATCGAAAGGCAAGATCGAAGAGGTGGTCTGACTCCATTTTGGAGTTTCGGCTACCAGGATTTCGGATACCTGTAGTTGGGGATGTCAAGAACTCTTACTACAGGAGTCCCGAAGTCGCGAAATGCGAAATTGCGAAATGTCAAAGACTCCATACCAGAGGTTTGGATATTGGGAGTTGGAGATGTCAAGGACTCTCACAATAGGAATCTCGAAGTTGCGAAGTGTGAAAAGATGAAAAGTTGAGCAGACTCCATTTCGGAGTTTCGCATACCGGGAGGTGGAGTTGTCAAGAAATCTCACGTCAAGAATGCTGAAATCGCGACGCGCGAAATCATGAAGAGATCTGGACCATCAAATCATCTAGAGTGTGGAACATTGATCCGACTTCATTTTAGAGCTTAAAATACCGAGAGTTGGAAGAGTCGAGTGACGAGACTCTTCATCACAAGAGTCCCGAAGCGGCGAAATGCGAAACGCCAAAATCCCGAATCAGGCACAAGGAAGGACCGTGAAGTGTCCAATTCACGACAATATCTGGACCATTGGGTCCATAGGACACGTGATGATAGATTGTCATTTCACTGACTACAAAGTCAAAGGAATGGGGTTCCCTAACCTCTCAAACTCGCAATAGGAATTCATGACATAAGAAATGCGAAATGTCGAAATGATCGAAGCTAGTGCAACCAAGCTCCATTTTGGAGCTTCGAATACCAGGACATGGAGCATCAAGAACTCATCGCCACAGGAACACCGAAGTGCCAAAAGGTGAAATAGCGAAAGAAATATATGGATAAGTGCTCGGTCACCTCTCGTAGTCACATGGTCAAAGAGCTGTAGAGAAAATCTTGAAGCGACAAGCTCCGTTTTCAGAGTTTCAGTGATCGTGACCTGGAGAGTCGAGATGCCACACAACAGGATTGCCAAAATGTCAAAATGTGAAACACGTTTTGGCTCGGCCTCTGGTCACAACCATTGGTCACATCGGTAGAAGATGGAGGAAGGAGCTAGTGTATACAAGTTCCATTTGAGAGTTTTGGGGATCAGAACATGAAGAGTAATGAAATCTTTACCACGAGGATCCCGAAATGCCAAAGTGCGAAATGGAGAAATGAACGCAAGATTCAATGAAGTCAATTCAACAGTGAAGATGAATTTGAATAAGATCGGAGGGCTACTGTTGCACTTCACAGTATAACTGCTAGAAACAAATGATGGTTTCTGGCAGAGGATGAGCTCATCTATGACAGAGAAGACGAAGAGTCTCAACTTCTAGAGAAGCTGAGAAATCTTGATATAACACTCAACGATGATGGATGCATGGGTGAAACTTCCAGAGAAGCTGAAGGGTTACCATGATGATCAGGTAGAGAACTCACAAAGAGCATGAGATGCAGAACATAGAGAGACAACATGGCACACAGGAGATGGGATAGCTGTGGAAGAGTGAAGTGGAGAAAATACCCCGATGTGGAGAGTATGCGAGAGCAAGAAGAAGAGGGCATGGACAAGGTGCACAAAGAATATAAAAATGATGAACAAAGAAGAAATGGTTGTTGTTGTTGGGTGTGATTGAGGTGTGAAGAAGGAGGAAGAGTGCATCAGCATAAATTTATAAAAGGGGAATGGTGCATTGAATGGACATGGCGCAGAGAGAATAAAAGGAAAAAGAACAGAAAGCGCAAGGAGTGTGCAGAAGACACTGATGCAGACAGAGCAACATAGTGTAGCAGAACAATGATGAGATCGGTAAGCCATTGAAGAAATTTATATCACTGTAATAAGTCATAATAGCAAATATTTATATTTTAGGGTGGTAGGGATGTGCTAGGGAGGACTGTTGTCCTCAAAGGTTCAAGTGGGTGCTTGAACAAAGGGAGTTGTAGCTTCCATCTGGTTGCAGCCAGAGAAACCAGGGTGTTAGGGTGGTGCAAGGGAGAACTGTTGTTCACTGTTATACAGGTTGGTGCCTGTGTGACTAGAAGTTGGTGCTTCCATCCAGTTGGTGCTGGAACACTTAGGGAGTTGGTGCTTCCTTCTAGTGGGTGCTAGAGAAACTAGGGAGTTAGTGCTTCCTTCTAGTTGGTGCTAGAGAATCCAGAGAGTTGGTGCTCTCAGCAAGTAGCAGCCTGCAAAACAAAGGTGGTAGCCTCATTATGAGTTGGTGCTCATATGTATGATAATGTAAAGAATGTACAAATTACTTATCATATAAAGAAGAAGAGGTTTTTACCCTTTATGGGTTTCCTTAGGAAATATCTGTCTCTGTGTATCTCACATGTGTGAATGATGCTGAATGGTCTATTGCTTACTTCCCTGCATTATTGTGCTTGTCATTGAGTGATCTGGNCAGTTGTCCAACAATTGGTATCAGAGCCGACCCCTTTTATCTAAGGGTAGATCCTAGAGCTTAAACATGTCAAGCCATGAAGGAAATTCAACCAATAAGGCCCCTCTGTTCAATGGAACAAACTTTTCCTTCTGGAAAGTTAGAATGATAACCTACATAATGGCTTTAGGTGCATATGTCTGGGATGTGGTAGATACTGGTTATGTAAAGCCAGTTGTACTATCTAATAAGGATGACAAGCTAGAATTTAGCTTCAACGCTAAGGCTATGAATGCTATCTTGAGTGGGCTTGCAGAAGCATAATTCATAAAAGTTATGCACCTAGGAACTGCCAAAGAAATGTGGGACAAACTCATTAGCAGTTATGAAGGTAATGAGAAGGTAAAGGACGCCAAGCTTCAAACCTACAGAATACAATTTGAACAACTGAAGATGAAAGAAGATGAAACTGTTGGAAAATACTTTTTGAGAGTAGAAGAAATGGTAAATGCAATGAAAGCACTTGGTGAAAAAATTGAGGAACCTTCTTTGGTTCATAAAATATTGAGATCTCTCCCAGATAGGTTCAATCCGAAGGTATTTGCTATAGAAGAACTTAATGATATAAAAACCTTGGAGTTTGATCAACTTCTAGGAACATTGACTGCATATGAAATGAGAATAGTTAAAGATAAACCCACCTCCAAAGAAGCATCATTTAAGGCAGACAAGAATGAGGATTCTGAGCTCGATGAAATTGAAGCAAAATTTGTGAAGAGGCTCAAGAAGGGATAAGATAAATACAAAGGTAAACTACCTTTCAAATGTTTCAACTGTGGTAGGATAGGTCATTTTGCAAATAAATGTCCCCACAAAAGACAAGATCAAACATGTGATGATGAGGAAAAACACAAACACAAAAATTTCTTTAAAGAGAATAACTTTAAGAAGAAAAGTCTTTGTGTAAACAATGATGATGATCCTTCAGATGATGAAGACAATGACTCCTCTATTGAAGATAAACTAAATGATTTCATACTTATGGCCAAAGAGGATTATGATAATATAAGCATAGGAAGGGATGCTAATGAAGAAGAAGTTGTGGTTGACATGGAAGGAGAACTGATCAGTGCACTAGAAGAGATTGACAGACTAAGATATAAGAACAAAAAGAAAAAACAATTGTTGATACAGTTCGAGAAAGACAGTAAAGAACCTGATGAAGACCTTGTCCTAATAAAAGTGGAATTAGAAGAGGCAAAGAAATTCGAAGACATTCTGAAAGGACAGTTATCAGAAAAGAAGGCAAGATGTGAAGCCTTAGAACAAGAAGTAGTGAAAACTAGGAAAGAGATGGAGAAGTTTCAAGCCTTGTATAATCAGAATCTATCAAGTATCAAAGCCTCAGAAGGATTAGCCACCATTCTGAATCAATAAAGGAATCCAAAGCTGAAAACTGGTTTGGGTTATGAAGAGGGATCAAGTAGTGATAAGCCAAGAAACGAAGAACCCATCAAGTTTGTCAAATCTACAACCTATGACAACAACGAACCTGCAAAAACAAAGGAAGACAATCAGCCGCCCAGGATGAGTAATGAAAAAGGTGCCAGGACTAAATCTGTAGAACAAAGAAATAATGTACTCCCTGCTGAAAGACGTCATCAACATGGAAGAAATCAATTTTCTCAAAGAAGACAACCATTTTCCAGGTACAAAGAATTTTTCTATGGCTATTGTTTCTACTGTTCTAACTTTGGTCACAAAGCTGTAAAGTGTTCCTTAAGATTTAGACATGAGAAATTAAGATTTCAAAGGAATAAATACTTGCCAAAACAAAGAATGATACAACCAAGTAACAAACCTTCACAGATTGCAAATTTCCAAATTAAGTTTAGAGGCATGCAACTAAGGAGGTCAAGAAATAATCAACAATCAATAAGTAGACAACGCTGCAACAATAATTTTGACGTATTGAACAATGAAATTGAATGCTACATCTGTCATAACTATGGACATAAATATGTTGACTGTCGATTAAGGAAATATGAACCAGATTTGAATTCCCCTGTTGAAAATTTCAAGTTGTGGAAGAAGAAAGAAAGTGACAAGTGTGGATTAGTGTTGTCAGCTCAAAGAAAAACGAACCCTTGGTATATAGACAGTGGATGCTCCAAACATATGATGAGAGACAAAGGTAAGTTTCTATCTCTAAGTGAAAGCAAATCAGGAAACGTAACCTTTGGAAATGATGCTCCAGGTAAAATAAAGGGTAAAGGGATGGTGAGTTTAAGTAATGGAAAAAGAAAAGCCCAAGATGTTCTACTTGTAGATGGGCTGAAACATAATTTTCTCAGTTTAATTCAAATGTGTGACAGAGGATGTGGAGTGGTGTTCACGTCCAAGAACTGCAAGATAAAGTCTGTAAACTTAGGACAAGTGGTGGCCAAAGGCATAAGGACAGAAAATAATGTATATGTGCTGAAAGAAAATAGAGAAGAGTGTCATCTAAGAAAACATGATGAAAGCTGGTTATGGCATAGGAGACTTGGACATCTAAAATTTGACCAGTTAATAAAACTCAAAAAACTCAAGGCAGTAAAAGATCTTCCGAGAATATCAAAGCCTCAAGATTCAATGTGTAAACCTTGCCAAGTAGGAAAGCTAACTAGGACACATTTTAAGTCCAAGAGATTTGATTCAACAAAGAAACCCCTCCAACTAGTTCATATGGATTTATGTGGACTTCATGCTGATTATTGATGATTACTCCAGACTTACTTGGGTTGCCTTTCTCAAGGAAAAAGCTGAAGCTTTTGAGAAGTTTAAAATATTTAAGGCTTTAACTGAGACTCAAACAGGCAAGAGGTTAAAGGCAGTAAGATCAGACTGAGGAGGAGAGTTTATGTCAAGTGACTTCAAGGAATTCGGTGATCAGCATGGGATCAAGAGAGAATACACCATCCCAAGAAATCCACAACAAAATGGAGTAGTTGAGAGGCAAAACAGAACAGTGCAGGAAATGGCCAGGTCAATGATGAATGAGAAGAACATTGGTCAAACCTACTGGGTAGAAGAAATACACACATCAATCCATGTTCTCAACAAAGCCCACCTTAGACCACAAAGTGAAAAGAAACCTTATGAACTGCGGTATGGGAGACCTACTTTAATTAAACACTTCAAAGTCTTTGGGAGTAAATGTTACATAAAGAACAATGATGAGAACCTTGGAAAATATGATGACAGGGATGATGAAGGTATCTTCTTAGGGTATGCTACAAACAACAAAGGATACAGATGCTATAATAAGAGTCTGCATAAAATGGTTGATTGTATTGACGTAAAATTTGATGAGGGAATCCCAGCAAGAGAGGTGTACAGTAATGAGTCTTCTACAGAAGACACAACTAAAGTTGAAGATGAACAGGTCCAAGAATCAGAAAATGAAGACTCTGAATCAGATGAAGACACAGATACTCAAATAGACTCAAATCAACAGACAACTTCAAATTCCTCCTCCAGAATCACTCAAAAGAATCATCCTGCAAGTCAGATAATTGGTGAAAAAGACAAAGGTGTACAAACCAGGAGAAAGCTAATAAAAAACACTGAACAATCACTTATAGATTTTGTATCCATGTTGGAACCCAAGAATTTTAATGAATCTAGAAAAGATGACCATTGGGTTATAGCAATGAATGATGAACTTTATCAGATTGAGAAAAACAATACGTGGGAGATGGTTCATAGACCTGAAGGTAAAAATGTCATTGGCTCCAAATGGATCTTTAAGAATAAATTGAATGAGCAGGAACAAAGCAAGATTGTTCTGTAAAGGGTATGCTTAGATAGAAGGACTGGATTTTGATGAAACATTTGCACCTGTAGAAAGATTAGAAGCTATCAGAATGTTTCTTGCCTATGCTTGTCATAAAAGGTTTAAAGTCTATCAAATGGATGTCAAGTCAGCTTTTCTAAATGAAGATTTAAGTGAAGAAGTCTATATGGAACAACCAGAGGGTTTTGAATTGTCTGATAATCCTGACTTAGTATGCAAGATGAAGAAAGATTTATATGGGTTAAAACACGCCCCTCGAGCCTGGTATCACAGACTGGATACATATCTCAAAGACAAAGGGTTCAAGACAAGAAAAGTTGATAACAATCTATATATCAAAATAGAGGATAATGATCTGCTCATTGTATTGGTATATGTAGATGACATCATCTTCGGATGTAATAAGGATTCATTGGTACAATGGTTTGCTTCTGCCATATGGTCTGAGTTTGAAATGTCTATGATAAGCGAACTGCCATTTTCTCTTGGTCTGCAAATTACTCAGAGGTCTGACGGGATGTTTATTTCTTAAGAAAAATATCTAAGAGAAATGTTGAAAAGATTTCAAATGGAAGACTCTAAACCTGTGGGCACACCTATGGTTACTGGATGAAAATTAAGTAAGGATGATGACTCACCTGATGTTGATCAAAGTTCATATAGATCAATGATCGGTAGCCTGTTGTACATCATAGAATCTCACCCATACATAATGCATGTTGTTGGAATGGTAGGAAGATATTAGTCTACACCTAAACAGAGTCATTTGCTAGCTGTCAAAAGGATATTCAGGTATTTGAAAGAAACAATGACTTATGGTCTGTGGTATCCCAGAAATCAGAATTTTCAGTTAACTGCTTATTCAGATGCAGATTGGGCAAACTGTGTTGATGAGAGAAAAAGCACCAGTGGAGGAGCATTCTTCCTGGGTGACTCATTAGTAGCATGGCTTAGTAAAAAGCAAGGTTCCATTTCTTTATCAACTACAGAGGCAAAGTACATTTCTACTGCTACCTGTTTCACTCAGATTTTATGGATGATTCAGACACTTGCAGACTTGGAGGTAAAATACGCTGCATCGATCCCAATCCATTGTGATAACACTAGTGCCATCAGTGTGTCCAAGAATCCTATATTCCATTCCAAGACCAAGCAGATTCCCATAAAATACCATTTTTTGAGAGAGCAGGTCACCAATCATATTGCTCAGGTCCATTACATTCCGACCACAGAACAAATTGCACACGTCTTTACTAAACCCCTAGCCAAGACACCATTTGAATATCTCCGACAGAAGCTGGGTGTCATCCCATATCACATCTAAGAAATTCCATCCTGTTAGGGGGAGTTTGTATTGGTTGAACATATGATACCTCCTAAGCATACTGCAACAACTCAGGGGGAGTGAGTTTTCTTTGACATTGATGTCAAAGGGGAAGAAAAGGAGTGGTCCGAACTGGATGCTACAGTTGGAGGTCCAAATAGATGAGCGTATCCATTCAGGGTTGCCATCAATGCCAAAGGGGGATATTGTTGGCATGTTTACAAGAAGAGCGTGCTTGTCATTGATGGCAAGAACAACAACAACAATGAAAAACAAGAAGACAAGGAAGATCAACAGACATGCAAGCAAGGAAGAACAATAATGATCGAAATCCAAGATCGAATCTGTGGTCTGACTCCATTTTGGAGTTTCGGCTACCAGGATTTCGGGTACCGGGAGTTGGGGATGTCAAGAACTCTTACTGCAGGAGTCTCGGAGTCGCGAAACCCGAAATCGCGAAATGAGATATCATGAAATGTCAAAGAATTGATACCGGAGGTTTAGATACCGGGAGTTGGAGATGTCAAGGACTCTCACGACAGGAATCCCGAAGTTGAAAAGTGCGAAAAGATGAAAAGTTGAGCTGACTCCATTTCATAGTTTCACAGACCAGGAGGTGGAGTTGTCAAGAACTTTCACGTCAAGAATGCCGAAATCGCGATGTGAAAAATCACGAAGAGATCTCGACCATCGAATCATTTAGAGTGTGGACAGTTGATCCGACTCCATTTCAGAGTTTCGGATATCGAGAGTTGGAAGAGTTGAGTGACGAGTCTCTTCATCACAAGAGTCCTGAAGCGACGAAATGCGAAACGTCGAAATCCCAAATCAAGCACAAGGAAGGACCGTGAAGTGTCGAATTCACGACAATATCTGGACCGTTGGGTCCATAGAACACGTGACGACAGATTGTCATTTCACCAACTACAAAGTCAAAGGAATGGAGTTCCCTAACCTCTCGAACTCGCAATAGGAATTCGCGACATGCGAAATATTGAAAGGCCGAAATGCGAAATGCTGAAATGATCGGAGCTAGTGCAACCAAGCTCCATTTCGAAGCTTCAGATACCGGGACATGGAGCATCAAGAAATCATCGCGACAGGAATGCCGAAGTGCCGAAAAGCGAAGTCGTGAAAGCACTATATGTATAAGTGCTCAGTCACCTCTCGTAGTCACATGGTTGAAGAGTTGTGGAGAAAATCTTGAAGCGGAAAGCTCCTTTTTCGGAGTTTCTAATATCGCGACTTTGAGGGTCAAGATGCCACACAATAGTATTGCCGAAATGACAAAATGAAAAACACGTTTTGGCTCAGCCTGTGGTCACAACCATTGGTCACATCGGCGGAAGATGGAGGAAGGAGCTAGTGCAGGCAAGCTCCATTTCAAAGTTTCAGGGATTGGGACATGGAGAGTAACGAAATCTTTACCACGGGGATCCTAAAATGCCGAAGTGCGAAATGGCGAAATGAATGAAAGATTCAATGAAGTTAATTCAACGATGCAGATGAATTTGAATAAGATAGGAGGGCTACTGTTTCACTTCACAGTGTAAATGCTATAAACAAATGATGGTTTCTAGCAGAGGATGAGCTCGTCTATGATAGAGAAGACAAAGAGTCTCAACTACTAGAGAAGCTGGGGAATCTCGATATAACACCCAATGATGATGGATGCGTGGGTGAAACCGCCAAAGAGGCTGAAGAGTTACCATGATGATTAGGTAGAGCACTCACAATGAGCAGGAGATGCAGAACAGAGAGAGACAATGCGGCACACAGGAGATGGGATAGCTGTGGAAGAGTGAAGTGGAGAAAATACCCCGATGTGGATAGTATGCGAGAGCAAGAAGCAGAGGGCATGCACAAGGTGCACAGAGACTATAAAAATGTTGAACAAAGAAGAAATGGTTGTTTTTGTTGGGTGTGATTGAGGTGTGAAGAAGGAGGTAGAGCACAACAACAAAAATGTACAGAAGGGGAATGGTGCATTGAAGGGACATGGCGCAGAGAGCATAAAAGGAAAAATAACAGAAAGCGCAAGGAGTGTGCAAAAGACACTGATGCAGAAAGAGCAACGCAATGTAGTAGAACAATGATGAGACCAATAATCCATTGAAGAAATTTATATCACTGTAATAAGTCATAATATCAAAGATTTATATTTCAGGGTGGTAGGGATGTGCTAGGGAGAACTGTTGTCCTCAGAGGTTCAAGTGGGTGCTTGAACAAAGGGAGTTGTAGCTTCCATTTGGTTGCAACCAGAGAAACCAGGGTGGTAGGGTGGTGCAAGGGAGAACTATTGTTCACTGTTATACAGGTTGGTGCCTGTGTGACTGGAAGTTGGTGCTTCCATCCATTTGGTGCTGGAACACTTAGGGAGTTGGTGCTTCCTTCTAGTGGGTGCTAGAGAAACCAGGGAGTTGGTGCTAGAGAATCCAGAGAGTTGGTGCTCTCAGCAAGTAGCAGCTTACAAAACAGAGGTTGTAGCCTCATTATGAGTTGGTGCTCATATGTATGATAATGTAAAGAATGTACAGATTACTTATCATATAAAGAAGAAGAGTTTTTTACCCTTTATGGCTTTCCTCAGGAAATATATGTCTCTGTGTATCTCATATGTGTGAATGATGCTGAATGGTCTATTGCTTACTTCCCTGCATTATTGTGATTGTCATTGAGTGATCTGGAAAGAGCTTAAAATAAGTATAATTGTTTAAGAAAGGTTACAACTGATTCATCCCCCACCTCTCAGTTGTCCAACAAAGAGGGTGTACCTTAGGCCCTTTCGGTTGGTGTAGATCTCTTTCTCCTTTGTAGTTTCTTGGACTGCTAGTATCCTCCCAAATATGACCTACGAACAATTTAAACAACAAAGATAAAATATATTCTATCTCTAATTATCAATTTTAGGGTTTAGATACCAATGTGAATGCATTAATCAAATAAGCACAAAAGCACAATATTTGGAACATAAACAAAATTATTTTATTCATATGTGAAGATTACAAAAGTTATAACCTTCTCATTGGTAGACACTCCACGAACCTGGTCTGGGCTCCTCTTACTGTTGCTCCAAGTACATCATCCCCATAGTACCTCTCACAATCAAATTATCTCCTCAGGAAGTAGGGAAGGGATTGTATAGGGAGAGGGATGGAGGTAGAATGCTGAGGCCAAATCTCAAAAAGGGCTGCAAAGCTTGGGCTAAAAGGGGAAGGGATTTTGGCAGAGTTTCTCTGTTATAATGCTTGATGTTGGAATGGGACCCCAAGACCTCCTTTTATATGAAAAAATGATAGTTATTAGGTTTGGGGATGGGCTACAACTGGTGAATTGGTTGGGAAACCCTTGATATCCCGTAAACTCCACCGAATTCCTTGCAACTTTTTATTTTTTGCAACTTTGGGAGGTAAACGCAGGTTGTTTAGTATGCAACTAGAATATGTACATGGGTTGTCTAGTATGAAGATACCATATGTACGTGGGAAGTAGTGCAGTAGGACACGTACATGCTCCAAAAAATAGTTTTTTAAATAGATATACTCAACAGTAATTTGGAAAATTGTGCAAGTAGGAAGGACAATGCCATGTATGCATAGGTAGGGAATTTTAGGGATATAACAGATGCCCCATAATGTGTGATTTCAGAAGATCAATTGATGGCCTAAATACATTACAATATCTTTACCAGTGGGAAGGCACAAAGTCGAGTGAGCCCGGGACCAGAGTTCGGGAGGTCTCCATCTGCAATATAATAATAATATCTCCGAGGTAGGCGTACCCATGCTCGAGATGAACTAATCATGGCTACCAATCAAGTACACTATAGATCCATGTCATAGAAATGTCTATATAAAGTGTAGCCACAAGCAATACACAAAGGATCTACATCTGAAAATCAATCATTGATATTCAAGTACAATATAATATGCATCTTCAAGAAGCATCAACGCATGTGGATGGAGATGAGGAGTTCATAGCTCTAGAAACAACTTCAAGATATTCAACAGCTTAGGTAGGAGTACCATAGGAGTGTAAGAATCACTACTCTGAGGTCTTCGACATACCATTGGGAAAATACTGGAGTATCTCAATCATCAGGCACACAACTTTGTTGATTTTGAATCCATACTTGACTAGACTCACGATATGGTCGACTCATGAAATTCAAGAGACAAACTGCAGAATGGATGACTAAGGTTGGATAAAACTTCCCTTGTAAAAAATCACGAAAGATGATCAGACTCAAGAAGCGTAATATTAACATAAGTTTGTGATGCAAGAGGCACCACAAATTCTCCATATGTTTGGAAGAGTAACCTAACAGAGGAGGACACATATCTATGTAGAGAGAAAATCTTCCTAAGGTTATACTAGATCTCAATGCTTGGCGAACAAACAAAAGGATATGCTTTGTCCAAGGGCGACTATCTTGCTGCGGAAAAAATAATTGATATATCGTCCCTTCTTTTTGGAATATTTGATTTTTTTTTTCTTTTTCAAATTTTTAATGAGCTTGAAAAAGAATAAAAGAATGCTACGTTACAGAGGAGGAATGAGTGTCATGAGAAAGAAAACTAGTTCCAAGCGCATGGAACAAACTATGCTCAAGGCAAGGAGACATGTGCAGGATAAGGACACTCGGGGAAAATTCCTCCATGGGTCAAGGTGTCAGATCGCAAAGGAAAAAAGTGTCACAAGGCTTGCGTATAAGGAATGGTTTAAAGGTTCAGTTGAGAGAAACATGGAGTTGGAATTAGGAAAAAGATGCAAAGATGAGACCTACAATGCGATTAAGCATGACACAACAAGACTCCTTCCATGTGAATTTTTATGAGCCCATAGAAGGTAAGATCGATGGTTTTTTCACGTTTAGAGAGTCTAAAAAAATGTTAAAGAAGACACCAAGGAGTTCCTTTTTCACAATTAGTCTATTCGGTTCGAAAAAGGGTTAAACTTATACCGAAAATACGTCTCTTCAAAACTATTTTAACAAGTGTGATTGAGACAAGATCACTCGGTGATCCTTTCAATTTTAAGGAGTCTTAAAAGAGATTAATGGACTCATAGCCTTTTTCTAGGTTTAGTCTCCTTAGCCTGAAAAAGTATAAAATATAATTGAGGAGAACTCTACTGGCCATAAAATTCTCCTGAGGTGTACCTTTTTCTGGAATAATCTATTGCTATAGAAAGGGTTAAACTCATGTCGAATAGATGTTCTTTCTGGACCAATTAACGAGTGTGAAAGGAACAAGGTCACTCGATGATCTTTTCATATTTAGAGATTCTGAAAAGAGCTTAACTATGGACTCCAAGGGGGTTCCTTTTTCGTAAGTAATATCCAAGGCCCGAAAAAGAGATAAACCAAAACTAAGGAGAATGTCCCTTTTTCGGAAATTTAGTCCCTTAGTCCCGAAAAAAGGGTTAAAATTACACTTGAGAATACTCTTCTAGTGAACCAAAGTTCCTAGAGCATACATTTATTCGTAAAATTAGTCGTCTAGACCGAAAAAGGGGTAAACTACTGCCAGATAGATGGGCCTTCAAATTTGAGTTTGGTGAGTGTGAAGGGCAACAAGATCGCTCGACAATATTTTCAATTTTAGAGAGTCTGAAAAGGGATTAAAGAAGACTCTAGAGGGGATTCTTTTCTCAAGTAATCCAAATGAGATCGAAAAGAATAAATACAATCTCGTTGGATGTTGCTTTCAAAATTTAAGCGAGCTTGAAAGACAGCAAACCGTGCTCATTAGTGAGTCCCATGGGTAAGGCCAAGAAAATATGATGAAGAAGAAGAATGAGGATTCAACACAAAGTCATGGCCGGACTAAAAGGGACTCGCGTGACTATGAAGTACTTCATCATGGGCACCAAATAGAAAACAAGGTTCTAACTAGGATTCCCATGGAAGGAAGGCTCTACCACATAAAGTGTGACACACTTATCAACAAAGAAGGTTAGTGCCACAATTAAGTGGGGTCTATCCTAATGCAAAAATAAATAGGAAACGGATAATGCAAAAATGAAAGTAGGGAAAAACCTAATGTATATGCCAGTTTCGAGGTTAATACATGTCAGAACGGATCGATACGATGAACAAATTTCAAAGAAAAATTTATGATCTTGTATATAAGGCCAATAACACTCATCCATAAGTTAATAAATCTAATATAGATAGAAACTTCAGAAAATAAGAGGTGATACTGAATACAAAACTTGAAAAAAACAAACCTAGACTGTACAATATGTACAAGGTACCGCACATCCTTACGACTCATGCATGGTAGTAGTTCAGGTAGAGCCCGTTGCTAGACTCTGACCAAGAGTCTCTTCGATAGTCAACTTGGAAAGTCTCCCAAAAGGGAAGAAAACACAAACCACGGTGTAAGTATTCCCATGGTATAGAAACCGTAGTCATGGCTTCAACGATAACCTCATCCATAGGCAATCCAAAATATGAGAAATCACTTGAATGAGGAGGGTCGAGAGTCCCAAAGGGAAAATAAAACTAACCATATTCCATATGATGAGTAGGGTCGACAATCCAAATGCATAGTCTATCAGGGAAGAATCACAAGCACAAAGGCTTCAGGATCTACAAACAACGAGATCAGACTCGAAAGGAAAATCAAGATCACTTGGACGAAGAGGGGGAAGCAAGAGCTCCTATGCCCCCATTGGATAAACTAATGGATCAATTGTTGAGACCAAGTATTGAGAAGGAAAACATCGGTGAACAATTTCCTTCTCAGGAGCAATTGAACATCGAGGATAATATGCCACATAATTAACCCGTGATAGGGTAGAGTCTACATGAACACTAGGAACATATAAAGGGGACACCACAAAATTCATAGCATATACATAATCATGCCCAAGAAGCATATTGAAATGTAACGGGCCTTGCACCACTATAACATCGATAAGGACAATCTTCCCACCTAACGATATAGGAAACCAAGGAAGAACCCCCAAATATTCACTAGTGCGTCTATCAAAAGCCAACAACTCATGCGAAGAAGTCAAAAGCTCGGGATAACTCAATTCTTTCCAAGCCGAGGAGGATAAAATACTTTCGGAGGCTCCTTCATCTACAATACATCGGTAAATGTTTTTTGAATTAACTTCAACCCATATTTGAAAATGTGTATAAGAAGGAAGGTGAGGCTGAATAAGGTCATTCCAATCAAAGGAAACCATCCTATGACTTGGAGGGGGTGTGATCGAAGTGAGAAAAATGCCCCCTTGTTCTGAAAGTACTGAACTGAAAATATTAAAAACATAGTCGGTAGACACATCACTCCCCATCAGAAGAGTGGGATCAACCAAATATTGCATCGATGTGACCGCTTTGTTAGACTCAACACTCTCAGAGAGAAGAGTGGGATCAACCAAAGATTGCATCGGCATGACCACTTTCTCAACCGCTGGTTGAATAGGTTGTGAGACAGTATGGTCTAAAGGCACATCACCCCCCAAAAAAGGAGTGAGATCGGCCAAAGATTGCATCGGGATGACCACTTTCTCAACCACTGGCTGAATAGGCTGTGCGGAAACCTCAGAAGACTCAAAATCAAAAGATCTTGCTGACAGGGATCACAATCTTCGTGCCTTTAGAAAGCCAGGGCATAAATGAGTAAGGTGATCTTCCTTGCAAACATTACAAGGGAACTTAGGATTATGTCCTATCCATTTGGGTTTCTCAATAGAATTAATGCCCCCAACATGGCTAGTAGTGGTTTCCAGTTGCACATATCTAACATGACTTGCAGAGGTTAGTGATTGGTCAATAACATGACTCACAGAGGATACAGACCTATCGCCAGTATGACTAGAAATGACTAGAATTTCCCCCCCAGCATGACTTGCAGAGGTTGGTGATTTGTTCTTCTTGTTCTTCCTCTTTATTTCGTTTAGAATTCCGATTACTAGTGGATATAATTTCACTAGAGAAGGTAGAAGGAGGAGGACAAGAATTTGTTGAATAAGGAACATCAACATGATGCACATGACATAAGGTGCTTAACTAAGAAGAATCAAGACAATTCTGTACATTTGGAATGGTACCAAACCAAACTAGTAGTCCCACATTCAACCCAATGAATGTACAAAGTGGCCATCAAAGGGACACCACCATTTTTGAAGAAAGGAAAAACAAAAGAATCCCCTTGCGAAGGGGTTCCTTGGTTGGTATCGTCAAATTTTTTTTCCATGAAGAGCTTATGCATAGTGTTGGTCACTATAATTGCTTAATTAATTTCAAACAACCAAGTGAAACATAAATTATCAACCCAGGGAAGTCTTTTGTTTCAAAGATAGCCACGCACTGTATATGCTCAATTCCAAAAGCATTTAG
>JASDQU010101069.1:131205-187238 GCA_032191745.1 Picea mariana | reverse complement strand
TGCAGATATAGACACTTATGCACTTCTAATCCATGGTTAAGACCAAAAGTAATGTAAAATATCATGCAAAACAAATTAAACGTGTAGTAATGAGAAAGGACGTTATGTACCTTGGAATGATCAAGTGGAATGATAATATAAGTCTAAATATAGGTGATGAAGGGTATAACCATGGAAAAAAAATATGGGTTAAAAGGGTACAATATATGGTCCTAACACATAGGTCCTCCCCTTGCAGGATCGTTCAAGTTCGTAAAACTATCCTACACTGACTCCGGTGAACCAGTGGTATAAAAAACAATGCTTATAAAAAGGCGGTTCCATGTTTCTAAGCGGAAGACCGAAAATTCCTCACAACTCGCAGAGTGGGCAGTCTACCACCTTAGGTCAGAGACCCAAAGGAATGACTAACTAAATCACAATTGAAAACTAGGGACCACATAACACACCACTAAGAAGAAAAGCCTAAAATTATACAAACCAAACAAACTACCCTTCTCAATTCTTTTGACCTAGGGAGATGAATTCTTGATTGTCGAAAGCATTCACAAAGGAAAACGACTGGCCTAGAGAAGCAATTACCCAGAACTCTGACTGACGGTCCCTTCGGGTGTCTCCCAGAGAGTATAGATTCTGAATCAGGTACCGTGATACACCCCTTGTAGTCACTGGTGTGTCAACCTATATAATGGAAACTAGGACACCAACTTGTAATAAACAACCAGGGGGGTACAATCGACAGTCGAGCGAGTGTATGGGCAGGGTAACTAAGCCCGAAGATCCTCCTGAGGCCTGAAACACAACAAGGCCAGAATCACTCTTAGAGTGCATTGGATGGATCCAAGTGTCTCAGAGGTTTGGCACAATTCAGGTCAATAACGCTACAAGATTCACCCCCAACACACACTCTCCCAAATGCTTTGTCGAGATCAGGAGTGGATATCTCTGTGATCGTCCTCCACGCTACCTCATGTTTAACTCATGTGTGAGAGGAGATTCCTGTATTGAGTAATTACAAAGTGTACTTTTCACACCCTAGCACAGATACCTAAGTTAGTTTTGGTTGGCCTTGGAGAGTTTACCTCTCCACACCTAATCCAAGGCCCTAGCCTAAGTTGTTGGTGAACCCTAGAAAAGTGTTACTAATATATTTTAGATTAGCACGTTCGTTTTAGGGGCTTTCCTTACTCAAGGAACGGAAGTGCAACTTGTGTTGTTTGAGACTCTTGTGAAAAATAAACTAATTAGAACACTTGCAAATTTTTTTTTACACTAATTCTACAAATGAAAAAGAGCTTCAAGCAAAAAGCATGAACAACTCTTCAAAAATAAAAATGCAATCTTTTCTCCTTTCAATGAAAAATGCACAATGCAACTTTCGAGTGAAACAAAAGAGCAAATGAAAGGATTTTTCAAATAACAATGCAAAGCAAATGCAAAGAAAGAAAGAGACCTATTTTTTTTTTATTTCCTTCCAATAAAATCAAAACTAACAAAAGATGCTAAAATAAACTGTAGAATACACGATTCAAAATACAACTAATTTTTCGTAAAAATTCAAGCTAAAAATAAGACCAAAAAACTAGGAAACACAGAGGGACAAGAGGATTTATTTATCTATTTCATAAACAATTTGAGCCTTGCAAACTGTGTCAACCCCAAACAATAAAGGCTTATGAAACTCACGAAGACCCGGGAACCAAAAATTTCCTATAGGAAAGGAAAATATTTTGAAAAAATTCTCCAAAAGAACATAAATGTCATCCAACCTACGTATGTACGTGGGCTATATATAATGCAGACCACGTATGTACGCGTGATGTATAGAGAATAGGGCGCCTACACCTCTGTAAATTATAAAAAAAAATAAAAAATTTGGAAAGACAACTTGGGCAAGGGAAGATGGTAGGCACCTAAAAGGTTACCAGAGACCCAACCTGACTCAGAACACTCAAAAAAATCAGAAAGAAAATGAAAATCAAATCTAACCAAGATCTCCCACTAAGACCCTAGAGAGCATCCCCAGTGGAGTCATCAATTCTGCTAGTGGGGAAAATCCCCCTATTACTATTTTGGGTCGGATTATAAGTAGAGCATTGATCTCCCTTAAAATACAATCCTATTTCTAAACTACCCCAAACAATCTGACCTTAAAAGATAAGAGAAGGAAAAGAGGGTGCACCTTAGGTCCTTTCAGCCGGTGTAGATCTCCTTCTCCTTTGTAGTTTTTTGGACTGTTGGTATCCTCCCAAAGCTAACCTGCAAACAATTTAAACAATAAAGTTACAAGATATTATATCTCTACGTATCAGTGTTAGGGTTCATATACACATGTGAATTCATTAATCAAATAAGCACAAAAACACAATATTTGGGACATAAACGAAATTATTTTATTCAGATGTGAAGATTACAAAAGTTACAACCTTATCGTTGGTAGATGCTCTGCGAACCTGGTTTGAGATCCTCTTACTACTTCTGCAAGTGCATTATTCCCATAATACCTCTCACAATCAACTGATATCCTTGAGAAGTTGGGAAGGGATTGCATAGGGAGAGGGATGAATGGGTAATGCTGAGGCCAAATATTAGAAAGGGCTACAAATATTGGGCTAAAAGGGAAAGGGATTTTGGCAGAGTTTCACTGTTCTAATGCTTGATGTTGGAATGTGACTCCAAGACCTCCTTTTATATGAAAAAGGGATAGTTATTTGGTTTGGGGATGAGCTACAATGGGTGAATTGGTCGGGAAACTGTCGATAGCTCATAAACTCCACAAAATTCCTTGCACTGTTTTACTTTTTGCAACTTTGGGAAGTAGACACAGGTTGTTTGGTATGCAACTAGCATATGTACGCAGATTGTCTAGTATGTAGCTAGCACATGTACGCGGATAGTAGTGCAACAGGACATGTACATGCTCCAAAAAATGGATTTTTAAAGAGAGATCCTCAACAATAATTTGAAAAATTGTGCAAGTAGGAAGGCCAATGCCATGTATGCATAGGTAGGGAATTTTAGGGCTATAACAATAGGGAGTACCTAGTTGTTCTGGACTTTAATTAATTAATGACATTAAATGGGCTTGGAAAAATTATAGATTGAAAATGAAGGTGCAACAGAACCTATACAAAGGCACCCATAAATGAGACAATATGATCCCTTGTATGTCATGAACCCCATGCAAAAAAGTCTTGCCCCCATGCACTTCATATTATCCACATGAATTAGAGGGGGTTCCACCTGGGGAACACTCCCTAACTGAGGGAATGATTCACCCAATAGGTCACTTTGTCAACCCTCCCATACCTAAACTTGGCAAGTTGCATAGGGTCTTTGAGCACCTGTTTAATTTGATGAGGTGGTTTTTGATGCACATGCTGAGGTGGATATTTTATTTATTTTATTTTCTTATCATGATGCATTTTAATTGATATCGTTGGAGGGCACATTCATTTTCTTTGCAGGACATTGCTTGGTGGACAATTTTTGAAGAACAAGCCTAGCTTGGGCTTCCTTGGGGCATGAAGCCCATAGGGTGGATACCATGGCCCGAAAACCGGATGATTATGAATTAATTTGGAGGCTTTAAAGACACCATGGAAGGTCTCACCTATCCCCTACAAGCCCAAATTGTTTCCTTTGGAGGTAAAAATGCCACTTTGAAGGGATTGACATCACCCTAGGGCTAGGGTTTTGGTGGTGGTGGTGTTGACTTGATTGACACTTGGAATTTGGATGGAGAGAAGACTTGTCTTGGTGGAGGAGACCATAGCGCATGAGAGGGGGTACTTTGGAGGCACAATGTTTCACCTCCTAGCTCAAACAACTTGCTAGAATTTCCAAAACGTCACCCTAGAGAGGGTTGACATCATCTTTAGGGTTTCTTTTGTGCAATTTTTAAGTAAAAATTGAATTTGATATTGTAAAGGAGAAAAATAAAGGGAAATGTCTCCCTTATTTTTTGGTTTACCCTAACTTAAGTGGAAAAACACTTTTTAGGAGTTTTGTATAAAGAAGAATCATTTCATTTCATTTTATATCATAACTTTCCCATCTTGGAGAAGATACTTGGCTAAAATTTGCGCCCTCTTCAGGAAACTTGGATATCTCTCTCTTGTGAAACTGTATTTTGGTGATATCTCTTGGTATATAGTGGAGCTAAGGTGGTGTGCACCTCTTGGAGGCATTCTCTCTTTTCTTTGTGGTGGAATTTACTTGGTGAACTAGGGTTTTATATTGCATCCCTCTTTGAATTGGTAAGAAAAATATACAATTTGTTAGTGCTTCTTGATTGTTCCATAGTTTTATTGGTTGAAACCTTAGGAAGAGTATAAGTGCATACATCCTCCCCAAATATTTCATCTCATTGCTAGTTGACAAGTCATTTTAACCAAGGTTGCTAGGAGGAGTACAAGGGTGTACACCCTCCTAGATTTGCCTTAGTTTGACTTGCATGCCCTAGGGAATAAAAGGGATTACACCCATAGGGATATTTTGGATATAAATATCTCATCCAAGACTCCATTTACACAATATTTTAAGCGCACTAATCGAATTATGCATTGGAGAAATAAAATTGCTTGCATTGGGTAAACATGAGATTATGATATTTTCAAATTGTTTGAAGTGGAATCAATTTTATGCTCTACTACCTTGCTTGAGACACTAGCGAGTCTTATTTTGAAAAGGATATATTATTTGTGTCATAACTTAAATATACATCCATTAGGGCTTCAACAAACCACTCTATATCTTTATCTTTAAATTTAGCTTGCATTTCAACCATGGAAATTTTCTAGTAACCCATCACTATCTTTCTACTACTAATTTGCGAACCTTTTGTCATATTACTTGTTTGTTTTAGTGGTTGAAACTTGATGTTGTAGAAAATATTTTCTACAACCATTTGGTTGTTACAAACATACTCTAAAAAAATCATAAAACAACCCTCTAATACCACTAAATTTTGTGCTAAAGTATTGGGAATTAATCTACATGTTTTGTGCTTCATCTCTCAATAAATATTTGATGTTTTGAGTGGTTAAATATACAGTAATTAGATTTATTATTTGTTGATATATACTCTTGTTTAATGTTGTAGTTTGGGACAAAAATCTTAAATTGCTTGACCATTCAATGTTTGAGCTTGTATACTTGTCTCTTCTTGTGTCTCAGGCAAGTACAACTATCTTTCGTAGGTACTCAAGCACTTGGAAACCATTAACCATCTCTGAGACTTGTTACCAAGCCACTTTCCACTTAGTAGTTTAACCTATAGGGGAATCATCTCCCATAATCTCACTTTCCATCTCATTTCCCCCTAGGTTTACCCATTATCCCCCCCTTGTGTAGGATTTATCCTTCAATAAAGTTAGGGGAGGGTTTATCTAAGGTGACAGTGGGTAGCCTCTCCCACAGTTATCACCATCTTGTGGATTGGGTCGGAATTTTCCCAACCTAAAGTTTGTGCGATAATAGGTTCTATATGGATTTATATCAATATAGTTGATGCTACAGTATAGTCCAGCAGAGGAAGGATAAGATCTAGAAAATGGAATTAGGTTAGGGGGGAGGGTGATTCGGTGTAGTTGATAGTATTGTTGCACTTTAGTCATATAAACCTAATGTCTAATTTATTCCCTTTTCATTGATTTAAATTCTTATTTCAATTATGATGATCTAGGTAAATGTTTCATTTGTTTTGAATTTCCATGATGATCCATATGGATGTCGGTGGCCTCCCACCTATTCCAATTGGTTCATTTTGGTAGTTTTCCAGTTCGAGAATTTTTTTCTAGTTTTCGTGTCCCTGACTTCCGAGGCCATTTTGAGGCCCTAAACAACGTTTTTAGGGATCGCCACATTTAAAGATATGCAGGGCTTGCCACATACAACATGTGTATTCCTCGGATAGAACTTTCCAATGGGATATCGTGTGCCTAAAACGAAGATCGTATGCAAAATTTACGACCCCAGGAAGTTGATGTACTAACTTACCCAAACGGGGCCCACATGACTTTTGGCACTTCATCTCCTAGGGTAAGGTTTTTGGATGTCTAGGGTTTTTGAAATTCCTGTTTATTGTAAAAAGGACTTGAGAGCCTCATTGTAATAATCTTCTAGTGAATGAGCGTAGCTGTCACATATCTTCTCAGAGATAAGCCACCACCATTCTAACAAGCTTGTTTTCCACTGCATTTTATAGTTTCATCTTATTTCCTTATTGAATAGAAACCAGTTTTACTGTATATCTGTTATTCTGTATTAGGCATATTTTGATAATAATTTGTATTCATTTCATTCCTCTCATAAAATCCATATCAGTGGTATCATAGCGTTCTTCTCCTTGTCATTCTTAATGCATGTCCCCAACGAGGTCAGGGTACAAAGAATTGGGTCTCGAGCTTGTTTCTCTTGAAGAAAAAAAATATCACACGCCCAAACGACCTCTCATGGTGGGAGAAAATAAAGATGAAGGGACATGATATCCCTTCAAAATTTTGCTCGAGGAATCCCTCACAAAACATAAGAACACGATGATGGATAGTTTTGCGCAAATCCTTCGGTGGCTACCAACATGCAACGCATATTCCTCAAACAAAGGCGCCGCCCCCTTCAATGTAAAAATAAACTTTGATATTCATATATTTGAAGGTAAGATAAATGAATATGTTGTAGAGAAATGGTTGAATATTCTAGAAGGGTGTTTCTCTGTCCATAACTTCTCGAATAGAGAAAATATTACTTTTGCGCTCCTCAAAGTCATTCCCCATGTCAAAGATTGGTGGGAAAATTTCTGTGAGCAGAAGGAAACAAAGGAACCATCATTATTTACAGTCGTTGTCACCTGGGAGTCCTTCAGGGATTCTATTAAGGAAAATACTACCATTTTGGAAGTTATGATGACCTGTATACAAAATGGACCACACTGTGGCAGGAAAGAGACCAAGCAGTGCCCGAGTTCAAAAATATTTTCCATACCTTGCGCACCAAGCTGGGTATCAAATATTTTGAGTGACATCTAGTGCTCAACTATCGCGGCGGTTTTCATAGATACATCCAGGCCAAAATAGAGTTTAAGGACATCTTATCCTTGAGCGCGACCTACCAATATGTCGTCAAAATCGAGCAGAATCTCAAACAAAAGACGTGGCAATTTGGGCCTGGGAACCCCTCACAGCAAAATCTAGGAAAGGGCGGCCCCAACCTACAGAAAAAAGGACAGAGAAAATACGGACCACCTCAGGACAACCAGTACATGCCATAAACAAATAAGGACACTAGAAAGACAAAGAAAGATACCGAGAAGTGGTGCAACTTCCATAAGATCCCCTGGCATAATAATGTTGATTTTTGCTCAAAGCACTTGCTGGTGGATGAGGTGAAAGCCTATGAATCAAATGTGAGTTTTGACTTTGAGTCAGAACCAGAAAGGGGGAGACAAATCATTGATGAAGAACCCAGTGCTACCGTTCCTACCACCAAGATCCATCCTGGTGAACAAGACAAGCTAGAGGAAGGTGATCACCTTTTTCATTCACAGATGTGGGTGAAGGGTACCCCGTTGAACTTCATCATTGATAGAGATAGCCAGAAGAATCTCATCTCATCAGAGGTTTTCAAGTGACTCGCCCTATGGAAAACACTGCACCCACAACCCTACACCATCAAATGGATCCGCCAAGGAAGCAACATTCACATCACCCAACAAAGTGGCATGTCATATGATATCAAACCCTTCAAAGATGAGGTATTGTCTAATGTTTCCCCTCAAGAAGTTTGAAATTTTCTTTTTGGCCAACCATATTTATGGAAACGCCATATTGTATATGAGTCTATGCCTCACAGTGTTATTATTACTTTGAACAAGAAATTGTACAGGATACCAGAGGTAGTCCCACCTAGTGTTATTTCCTTGATCTCTGCCAAGAAATGCAGGAAGGTCATCTCTTAGATGGGAAATTTTTTCTTCTTCATGATTCACTCTTAGAATGAGAGAAATATTGTAGCCACATCCAAGGTCTCCGCAACCAACCTCTCCACACAAAAGAAGCAAGTGGATAAGGTCATGGAAGAATACTCATATATCTTCTCCTCACCTACCAGCGTACCTCTTCACTGTCAGGTCAAGCACCCCATCGATCTGACCCCTGAAACACTGATGCCCAATGGGCCAATCTACTGCCACTCTCTGTTAGAGAATGAGGGGGTCAAGTGGAAGATCCAAGAACTTATCCACAAGGGGCACATATGTCCCATCTCACCACCTTGCGGGAGCCCAATTGTGTTGGTACATAAGAAAGATGGAACATGGTGACTCTGCATTGATTACTGAGCCTTGAATAAAATCACAGTTAGAAACTGGTACCCGATTCCCCGAATCAATGACCTCCTTGATCAACTCATGGGGGAAAAATACTTCAGTAAGATTGATTTGAAGTTTGGCTACCACCAGGTCCCGATAGAACAAATAGATGTATGGAATACCGCCTTCAATTCCAAGGAAGGTCTTTTTAAATGGTTGGTCATGCCCTTTGGATTGAAAAATTCTCTAGCCACTTTCATGAGGATGATGGACAATATCCTATGACCATTCAACAATAATTTTGTAGTGGTGTATCTGGATGATATTCTTATTTACAAAAAGACTTGGGAAGAACACGTGTAACATATTCAGTAGGTTCTGCACACCCTATGGCATCACAAGATATACACCAACTTGAAAAAATTCTCCTTCGGCATGGACAAGGTCCATTACCTGGGCTACATCATTGATCAACATGGTGTACATGTGGATCCAGCCAAGATCCAAGTCATCCATGATTGGCCACCCCTAACCACACTCACTAAGCTTCAAATCTTCTTGGGCCTTGCAAATTTATACCACAAGTTTGTGTTGGGATTCTCCCATATTGCATGGGCCCTCAACCGAGTACCCAAGGGTGGTGGTAAAGATAAATTTTTGTGGGGCCAGTCCCAACAACAAGCGTTTTATGATTTGAAGCAATTCTTGTGCTCATCCCTAGTACTTTCACTATCAGAACTGCAATAACCCTTTGAGATCAAGACAAATCTTTTAAACTATGTTGTGGGCATCGTTCTCACTCAACACGACCACCCCATGGCCTATCATAGTGAGACACTATCAGATGTTGTCCGTAAGTACCCTACTTACAACAAAGAAATGTACTCCATTGTGCAATCTTGTCGCCAATGGAGACATTACATTCTTGGGAAGGAGACAACCATCCACACTGATCATAAGCCACTACAGTTCATGCAGAAACAAGGAAAATTGCAGAATGATCACTATTAGAAGTGGTCCACATACTTGCAACAATTCCACCTCAACATCAAATATAAAATAGGAATCACCAACCACATCGTTGATTGCCTCAACAGACCGCCAGTCGCGAAACTCACCACAGTGCTATACTATTGTAACCATGAGACCTCTGGATGGCCCCAACTCTATGAGACAGACCCGAACTTCGCCACCATCTACTAAATGTTGGGCGCAAACACAATTGTCACTAATTTCCATATTCAAGATGGGATATTGTTCCGTCTGGTCCATATATGTGTTCCATCAAGCGAGCGAGTGAAGTTGATCTAGGAAGCCCACTAAAATAAAGTGGCAGGACACTTCGGTGTCGAAAAGACAATGGCAATGCTGCAGAAACATTTCTACTAGCCAAAACTTTGATAGGATGTCACCAAGTATATCAAGTCCTGCATTGTCTGTGTTATTTCCAAACCGACCACTAAGAAACAAGGACTGTAAACCCCTCTTCCTACTCCTGATAGGCCATGGGAATCCATCTCCATGGACTACATGTCGGGCCTCCCATCCACCAAGCGGGGAAATGACTGTGTTTTTGTGGTTGTTGATTGCTTTTCTAAGATAGCAATTTTAGCCGCCTACAAGAAGAGCATCATAATAGAGGCCACTACCAGGCTCTTATTTTAATGAGTCTGGGTACTTTTTGGAATACCACAAACCATTGTCTCAGATAAGGACAGTCAATTTCTCAACACATTCTGGTTGAGCCTCTGGTCATTGTTGGACACCAAGCTCAAAAAATCCACGGCCTTCAACCCCTAGAAAGATGGCCAAACTGAGGTCGTAAATCAAATGATTGTGCATATCCTACACATGTATAATTCGAAGCACCTTCTCACATGGGATGAGAGTCTTCCCTATTTCCAACATAGCTACAATCGATCCCTGCATAGCTCAATTGGACATAACCCCTTTTAGGTGGGGTTGGGATTCCAACCATTGGGTCCCATATATGTTGCAATATCCCTTGCGGTCACCTTGACTGATTCATCTCCTACTCCAACTGAAGCTGAAAATCCACCTGATTCATTGAGAAAATCCAACACATACGCCAATAGGTTCAAGATATCCTACATAAGTCCAATGATAAGTACAAGCAGTGCCATGATCAACTCTGGGTGCCACATAAGTTTTAGGTGGGTGACAAATTTTGGTTGCATTTGCAGAAAGAACACCTTACCAGACCCCATCGAAAGATTCACCCACTCCATTATGGGTTGTGCACCAAGGATGTGGGTGATAATGCTTTGAGCTCAACATTACTCTCCTTGGCCTGCACCCAGTGTTCAATGTGGATCTCCTTCAACCTTATTTCCCACCATTATTTGAAACCTTAGAGATAGTAGAACAACTGACACCAACAAATCTCAACCTCGACTACATACAACATGAATCCAATGATCAGATTGTGGACAAACATGTCAAGGGAACTCACCAACAAAGGATCCAGCTTTATCGAGTTGTCAAAGAAGAGAAACTCTTGCACCAAGGCAAGTGGCTCACCTGGGGCCAAATTCAAAAAAACATTCCTCATCTAATGGGGGCACTCAACACAATGGAGACCATTCCTTCCTAAGGGGGGAGGATTGAACTAGATGGATGTCAGTGGCCAATGAGGAAAATTGCTGACAAAGGCAAGGAAACCACCAATAAGGCTAATGACATCCAAGACATTGCACAAATCCCAATGTGTGAATAGATGTCTTGTCGTCGAACAATAGGGAAACCACCTAGTAAATGACCAATCATGAAATGTCGACTTTTGGGTTCAAGGTTACCTACCAGGGAGGAAATGAGGACCAGGGTGCATAATAAGACTACAACTTCATGTGATTCTGAGACAAACTGAGGGTATGGCCAACATGCAAAGTCAAGAGTTCTGAGGAATGGCCGACATAGGTTAATAGACATATTTTGAACAAGCTCATGATACATATGGAAGACTCTGGCAGCATAGACTCAATGATGAAACCATGAGATGCAGGAGGCATCAATAAAATTCTCCATAGGGAATGGAATAATAATCAGTCGGGGGAGTAAAATCTCTGTAATGAGTTCAACTTCCTAAGGCCATGCTAAACCCAAAATTATAATGACAAGTGGACTCAAAAATTTTGTTCTATGTTCAAAGGCGACATAACTTCTGCCAATATAAGATAATACTCCCTTCACGCTCGTCTTTTTCTTTTTTTCATAGTCAAATGAATGCTATGATACAGAGGAGGAAACAAGTGTCGCAAGTAAGCAAAATGAGTTCCAGCAGTGGAACATACTTATGCTCAATGCAAGGAGGTCCATGCGAGAATGGACACTCGGGGGAATGTTCCCTCCTGGATATAGGGTGTCAAGTTGTAATGAATATAAATGAGGCTCTGCTTGGTTGAGGATACAAAACTGCTGAGGCAAATGGTTTATAATGCAAAGCAAGAACTGGTCATAGGCTCATTACTGCAAGCAAGGGAATGAGATGCAATCACAACTTAACGCCAAAAAATGTCCTTTTTCATAATCTTTGTCTACTTGGTTTGAAAAAGGGATAACCTTGTACCAAATAGACGCCCTTTCAGATCCAATTTACGAGTGTGAAAGAGACATGTTCACTCAAAAATATTTTCTCTTTTTGAAAATGATTCAGAAAAGAGATTAACTAATACTCATGACCTTTCAAGTCCAATTAACGAGTGTGAAAGGGAAAAATTCACTTGGCAATATTTTCTCTTTATACACGAGTCGGAAAAGAGCTTAAATCAGATTCGTTGAGAGGTTTCTAGGCGACATGTCAGGGGGGAGGCCAAGGCTCCTGTGATGGACTTCTATGAAAGGTCAGCATCTTTCGAATAGTCAACAAAAGCTTGCGAAAACCCAAATATCTCCAAGTTGAGGATGATAAAGTGTGAGCAGAGGTTACATTCTCCATGATATATCACATAATGTCCCTTACTTGAAAGGATAGGGGAGGAGGCATTGGATACCCCACAAGACCATCCCAATAAAATGGAACTTCTCCAGGACTTGAAGGGAGAGTACTTGGGGAGATAAAAAATCTCTCTTTTTTAGAAGGCGCAGTATAAAAAATGCTAACGACATGGTTGAAGAACGTATCAACTTCCAAGGAAAGGGTTGGATTGACCGGAAATTGCGTCAGTACGACCACTTATTCAACTGTTGGTTGAATAGGATGTGTGACAACAAGGCCCTGAGATGCATCACCCTAAAAAATGAGGGTGTAGTCAGGAGAGGATTGCATCGGCATCATTGTCATGTCAATCAAATGAGAAACATGGTGTGGGGAAACCATAGACGCCTCAAAACCCGAAGGGCCCCCAGGTGAGAACCACTCTTCTGGTATCAAAGTAGTAGGTCATAAACGAGTAAGGTGATTTCCTTCGCAAGTCCTACAAAGGAATATAGGATTACGTCTGACATGTCTAAGCTTCTCAATCGTATGGATGCCCCCAACATCGTTTACTATGCCTGGTGACATGCTCTCAACACAACTGGCATAGGCTGGAGGTTCATCTCCCACATGATGGACATAGATTGGAAATGTAATATTGATATGACTCATGGGGATTGGAGTTATTCCCCCAACATGAATAACAACTATTGGTTGTGGGTTTTCAACATGACTTGCAGAGGTTGTCGACCAATCCCCAACATGACTAGCAGTGGTTGGTGATGGAGCTCCAGTATGATTGGAAGTGACTAGAGTGGTGGTGGTGAGTTGTGAAATTTTAGACCAAGGTCTAGGGAAATATTGGTTTTGAGACTTTGCAGACCAGGGAGGATCCTGGTTTACACCCTCTCCCTCTACGGAAAGGTAGTATCCTCTTCCTAGTTTATCCATAGAGGTTTGTACGAGCATCATCATTAAAGAATATGTTTGTGAAGAGGAAAAAGTATGATAAGGATTATTCAAGTGAGGATATGTGTGTCCCCCATGTGAAGGGGTTCCGTGAAGAGGGTAGCCTGAACCATAAAACTGGTTCTCCCCATATGAAATACTAGAGGGAATATGTGGACCTTTCATGGGAAAAGTTTTCATAGGAACTGGCATGGCGAACAAAGGATACACAGACGAGGTGTGATAAGTAGGATAACCACCCATTTGAGTAATGGCTCCTGAAAAAATATGGCTAGGACTGGATTTGTAAGAGGGGAGGTTCCAACCTCCCACGATGAGAGTTTGTAGAGGGACATGAATCCCATCAAATGAAGACATAGATGGTGGGGCTAGGGTGCCCCTGGATCCAAAACTAGGATTCACATAAGTGGGTCAGGGAGAGGATGTAAAGGGTGAAAGCATGTTTGACATATCAACAGGAAAATGATTAGAGACCCAAGGCATGGACTGAGTGTCGTAATTCTTCATACCATTATGAAGAGCAGACGGATTCGTCCCCATGAAATGTGTGAATGTCATGGGGGTGGTAGAAGTAAATGAGGGAGCCAAAGGAAATTCACTATCCATGATAATGAAAAATCAAGGCATGGTATAAAATCTCAAAGGTTTACTAAAAAATCAAAGAGCACACCGAAAATAATCAGAAGGCCAATATGAAAACAAACGAGATAAAGTGGCTGAAAGGGGCCTCCCTCCCTAAAGTAGTTATGCCTCACCCAAGAGGGGCCTAAGAATCCCTGCTAAATATCAGAGGTATCATAATCAGTTTTAAAGGCCCTCGTGGGCTTAAAAACCAGTCGGTTAGATCCCCCCAGAGAGGTAATCCTCCATAAAGGTTGTGTGTTGTCTGACCCTTATCTAACCCAGGGTACCTGCGGAATAACCCCTGCAAGTAACCTATGTGGCACCTAAGTCAAGAAACTAAGTAACCATGGTATAACTGATGCACATGAGAACAGTCATAAGTCAGGTCCACCGTATGGGCAGGGTAGAAATTGCAAATCCCGAAACCTTGAAAGCACCACCTCTCACAGAGGTAAGGGAACTAGAAAGATCCCCATATATGAATAGATCCCCAGAAATATACCTGACACTAAGAAGGTATTAGGGGGATATCCCTTCAACCGACCTCACGTGACCTCGTGTTTAACTCCGGTGTAAGCGGAGCCTCCTGATATTACCGATTGTACAAGTTTAATTTCTCCACTCCATTAGTTAGGCACATGTGTTGATTTAATAGCCTTGGAGAAGTTTACTCACAAAATCCTATTCTAAGGCTCTAAATCCTAAGCTAGTTGGTGCACCCTAGAAAATAAAATCGTTACTAATCAATTTTAAATTATAGCGTTAATTTTAATGGCCTTGCTTAATCAAAAGGTGTGGTCATGAAACTAGTGATGTTATGACTCAGAAAGTAAAATAAATGAATATGAACACAATGCAAAGTCCCAACTTCAATTTTCAATAAATGATATGCTTCTTAAAAAATGCAATTTTCAATTCAATTATGCAATTCTAAAAAATGCAATCTTTATTTACATGTACTAAGATAGATGACAAAGACTCAAGAGATCAAAATGCCAATCAATGTAAAATGCCTATTATTTTTGTATTTTCAATATAAGAAAAATGAAAATGCAAGGACTGAACAACAACTTGATATAAAGACTCTACTGTGTATAGACAGAGACAACCTAAGTAGGATATCAAGGAGCAAAACACCCATCCCAAGGTGCAAGGACAATCAAAATGAAAAGATGATGAGAAAGGCACCGCCCAAAAATTCAACCAAAGATAGGTTTCCTATCATTCCACAGACACTTAACAGTCACTACAGAGATCCAAGAAGACTAAAAAATCATCAAAACCTACACAACAACCACCAAACCCAACAATAAAGCAACAAAGGTTTGATGTATGTGACTGTTCAAGGGAAAAGCGTGTATGTACACAGCTTGCAGGAGGACAGAACGCGTATGTACGTGATTGTCAAGCAAAAAAACATGTATATGTGTCAAAACACAACTAGGCTAAGGAGAAGGCTGAAAGACTCATACCCAGAGTGAACAGAGGCTGTCAAGCAATCATACAAAAATAAACTCAATATAAATGAGAGAAATCTAAGGAGAAAAACACTCCAAACCCCAAAAAAGAAGATTCAATCCCTAGTATGGTCACCAATTCTGTTATGAGGAAAATCTCTCTATGGCAAAGTGTAAACCAAAATAGACATAAATGACTGCAGAAATCAACTGTATTCCCAAGTATGCTATATAGACAAATATGCTAGCAAAATAAGATAAAAGGCCTACCTTGTCCGGACGTTCGATGAAGTCCATCGTTGAGCACTTGACCTAAAGAAATACACCTGCAACTAGTCCTCAACAACCAATCAACACATGCATATGGTGATAATATATAATGTTAGCACATTGAATAGCATAATCCATCAACATATGGTGATAAATCATCTCCTAGGTTTAGGTTTTTGGATGTCTAGAGTTTTTGGCATTCCTGTTTATTGTAAAAAGGCCTTGAGAACCTCATTGTAATAATCTTTTGGTGAATGAGCACAACCGTCACATCTCTTCTTAGAGATAAACCACTACCATTCTAGCAAGCTTGTTTTCCGCTACATTTCACAGTTTCAGCTTATTTCCTTATTGAATAGAAACCAGTTTTACTCTATATCTATTATTCTTTGTTAAGCATATTTTCATAATAATTTGTATTCATTTTGTTCTGCTCATAAAATCCAGATCACATGACTAATTAATTATTGTGATTCGGTTAGCATAAAATATTGATTAATGCATTACATAATTTATTGTATTATCGACTTGATTGTGAGCATTTATGAATTATGCATTATATGTGTTGATTGTTATCATTAGTACACACACAATATATGTATATTCCAACTATGCACACATAACTTATACAGCCTGAGTGGGCCTAATGGTTAAGAACATGTCTTTCCTCCTAAGAGGTCACAGGTTCAAATCCAGAGGGGGGTAGGGTATGTATACCTTCGTAGAATTTACCAGTCAAATCGTTGGGCGGAGGGGGGTCCCTTGTCCCACAAACAAGGGGATCTCATACACCAATTTGGTGTGCTGGCTTGGCCGTGACCTTAAAAATAGATTATTATTATTATTATTTATATTAGTTATTATAACATTATTTTGTATGGATTTTCTCTGATGTCTGTAGTGAAATTAAATTTTTTGGATTTTAATTTTGATTTGTTAATTGTCATGGATATTCCACTAGATAGTTTGTCCCAACATATCTAATAAAAATACTAAAATATTTACTATGAATGATATTTCCTTTAGATATCAGAATCTTTAATTACTGGTTTTCTGCTTAAAATGTATGAAATGGTTCAAATGCAAAAAATAGAGAACATAAATCAATACTCACAAACTATCCAAAAATAAACAGAAGATATAACTTTGGAAACCCAATAAAGGAGAAAACCCATCTAGAAGGCGAGGCCACTTTTGTATTGTTTCTTCAAATGCCAGTAGAAAGAAAGAAACACTCTTTGTGGAGTTTCCTTTGACTTTGTGGCCTGTATGGGTGATATAAAATATCCCTTCCTATGTTATGCTCACAAAAATACTACTCTCAGTTGTTATGCTCAACTATGAAACACTATAAAATTCAAAACAATGGAACCCCTTCTCCTCCCAGCAGCCTGATATTTAACATCATCTGATAGCCATCTATGGATAGGGTTTTGACTTCCTCATCCCTCAATTATAATAAGGTTTTGGGACTTTTACAATCTTCTTGAAATTCCATATGTGGCTATCCCCATATGGGTGAGTAATGGGGGTTGACGTGTCATCCATTCGTACCATGGTGGTCAAACTGGTAGGTCAACTTGTGGGAGGCATACATTTTTCATACAAGCACTGATTAAAGTTATTTTTAAACTATTCGAAAGGTCTTGATGTGTATAATAGTTTCACGGGATCCCATTTATTGTTGGGAATTTTTTGACCCAAAAACATGTTGTTTGATGCCTCAAAATGGCTTTGGAAGGTTTCAAACCCTAATTTTCCAAACTGGGATCTCCCATCAAAATGATGTTGCAAGTTGGTTCCTCCAAATTTTCCACTCTTAATGAATTGAGATATATGACAAATAATATAATTATCCAACCTGGATAATACATCCCCATTTAGGGAGGATTTTGGTCCCCAAAATATTTACTGAATGAGGCGAGGAAATTTTTCCTCTACCTTCTCCCTGGAGTACCACTTTTCTTTTCCTGGAAGTTGTCCTTTCAACCCAATCTGCCAAAGGTCATGTTGTCCTTGTCTTGTATTTTTGGACCTCTTCTACAAAACTATGTTCTTTTACAACTCTTCTTGAGCATCTAGTGCCAAGTCCTCTATGGAAGGTAGGACCTACTCCTCCTTCTAGTCCAACATGGAAGGCTCACAGAGTTTGAGATTCTCCACATACACTATTGAGTAAATGCACATGTGTGGGGGTAGAATGAGTCTATAGGAATCATATCTCACCTTCTCCAATACATCAAAATGCCCATATCATAGAGCCTTGATCTTGTTACCTAAACTCTGTAGTCTTTCCTTATTCAGCTATAACCAAACTCTATCTCCTACTTTGAATGACTTCTCAATTTTGTGTTGATCATGTTTGGCCTTGTATATTTCTTGTGACTTCTTCAATATCTCCCGTACTTTCAAATGGATTTTCCTAATCTTCTAAATAATTTTTTCTTCTCTCAATCCATCTCTTGTGAGATATTCCCTCATTCCTCATTTCTATCCATATACAACATCCAAGGGCGAAGGTGGAAAATATCCAAATAAAGTTTCAAAAGGTGACTTACCAATAGAAGTGTGGACTACTCTATTATATGAGTGTTGTATGTAGATCATATTTTCCTCCTAGGTATTCGAATGCTTCTGATTGTAACCCCTCAAAATATGCACCAAAGTACCTTTGTATACTTCTATCTTCCCATCTGTCTATGGATGGATTGATGTATATATATTCAACTTAGTATTCATCTTCTCCCACAATGTAATCCAAATTTTACTGAGAAATATGGTATCCATATATGATATGATTCTCCTTGGTATCCCAAAGTGCACCCAGACTTGTTCAAAGAACATGATTTCTACTGCTTGTCCTTTGATGGTATTTTTACAAGGCATGAGAATTAAAATCTTGCTTAACCTATCAACTACCAAAAATAGATAGTCATGTCCCTTCCTAGCTGTTGGTAAACCTCCCGCAAAATCCATGGAAATGATTTCACAAGGTCGAGTGGGTACATGTAAGGGATGGTATAGACCTTGCTTCTTGTTATTGCACTTGCTAGAAAAACAAAATATACATCCTCTAATATACCATACAACATATTCTTTCATTCTAGGGTTCTACACATAACTTTGTAAGTTGGCAATTGTATTCTCAACACCAAAATGTCTTGCAACCTTTGAGTTGTGAGATTATCTGATAAGCTGTCGTCGTTCACCTTTAGGGACAAAGAGCTTATCGAGTTTGTGGAGTAACTCATTCTGGAATTGATAGTTAGCCTTGTTATCACCTTCTTATATATGAATTTGTCCCTATAGCTGCTAAAACACCTCCTTGAAGTCCTCATATTCTATGTATGCCTCTATGTATGCATCATGGGTAAGAGGCTCTATGTGCATCAGAGTTCCCAAAGATGTAATCTTGGATGTGGGTGGCTTTGAAATCATGTTTGACAACCTGTTTGTGTTTCCCTTCTTATACTTGATGACTATATGAAATAAAAATCCCATCCACTTGTAATGTCTGGTTCGCTATAGCTTACTCTAGGCTTGGAAATATTGTAGTGGTTGGTGATTTGTGTGTATGATGGTATCCTTACCCATGAGATAGTGTTTCCACTTCTTGATAGCTTGAATCAAGGCATATAGTTCCTTTTCATAGGTAGGGTAGTTAAGAACCACCCCATGAAATATTTTATAATGATATCATACATTCCTTCTTCCTTGCATCAAAACTACTCCCATGGTATACCCACTTGCATATGTCTCCACTTCAAAAGTATTTTTCAAGTTTGGTTATGTGATAATTGGTGCTTGACTGATCTTTCTTTTCATCTCATTGAAATCCTTCTCTTGATTCTTCCCCCATTGGAAAATATTACCACGCTCTTTTATGGTGTGGAGTGGTGCAACTACTACTGCAAATAAAGTTGTGAACATCTGCAAGTACTGTGCTACCCCAACAAAAGTTTTAATTTCAGTGACATTTGTAGGAACTGAAGATTTAATGATGACCTCCATATTTTTGGGATCTATATGGATCTCCCCTGCACCGATCACATACCCCAAATACACTAAAGAATATTGAGCAAACTCACATCTCTTGAGGTTATCTACCAATTGGTGCTTCTTCAAAGTCTCTAACACTTGCATGAGATGCGAGATGTGCTCCTCCTAGGTAGAACTATAAACCAATATATCGTTCAAATAGATTATAACAAATGAATGTAGATATTGGCATAATACATCATTCATCAGTCTCATAAATGTAGCTCATGCATTACATAAACAAAATGGCATGGCCAACCATTCATACAAACCTTTCTGTCTTAAAGTTAGTATTCTAGATGTCTTCTTCCTTGATGCATACCTGGTGGTATCCCAATTTGATATCCAACTTGGTGAAATATATTGCAGGCTGCAACTAATATAATAGATCATCGATCCTTGGCAGAGGGTACCAATTTTTTAGTGTAGTATTGTTCAATTCTCTATAGTCGATACACATTCACCAAATCCCATCCTTATTTGGTACAATTATGATAGGTGCCCCACAAGGTGTGGTTCCCGGTTGAATCAAAACCTAATCCAATAGCTGCAACAACTGATTCTTCACTTCATTTCATTCCAGAACGAACCATCTATATAACCCAATGTTCGACAATGGGGAGTCTGGCAATAATTATATTTTGTGATCCACTTCCCTCTTGGTGGTATCCCTTTAGGCTCTTGGAACACTCCTTTGTATTCATGTATAAACTCCTCCAAATGATGATTTTTCTCTTTAGCACACCCCTTGAGGGGTGCCTTTACTCTTATCAATTCATCCTTAGTCTAATTTTCTCTTAAGAAAAGTAAAACATATTTATTACTGGAACTAATCAACTTATTGGCTTGGTTGTCACTTACCAATGAGATCTTTGACCTGCCTTTATGCACATTGATGATGTATGACTTCCCATCCTTGATTAGTCGATACAATTTGGCTCTTCACATGAATATTTCATCCTTCATATACATGTAAGGGATTCCAAACACTACTACACATTGTCAAGGGGTACTACATCCAACGCCACTTCATCAACAAAAACAACACTTACAACAAATTTAATCTTACATTGTTTTTTTTATCTTGATCTTTGCATCCTTTTTTACCAATCCCAATGGATGTGGGCTAGGATGATCGTGAACGTCCAATCCAAGCTTGATGACTAGATTTTCTACTATGAAATTATCCTGTGAAACAGAGTCGAACAAGGCATCTATCTTGGTCTTCTTGACCTATATCTTGATGTGGAAGAGTTTGGTCATCTCCTTCTCTTCTTGGTGATGATGGATACTCAAATTCACCTACTTCTGCACTGATGTGCATACAATATTATCATCCACATCAGAGCTTATTTAAACCTAGTTAGTTGAATTTGTGGCTAGAACATTCTTATTCTTTGCATCCTTCTTGCGGTTCTTCGAGTTCAACTCTAGATGTAGTTTCTGACACTTTTCCTCAATGTTCCCTTCAATATTGCAATGGTTACAATGGTTTCTAGGATCCTTGCATTGATGTGCAATGGATTTCATATTTTTATCCTTTCCCCCTTTTCACTTCTTCTTCCCCTCCTTGGAATATTCTCGATGCTCTTTCTGCCTGGAACTGCTTGCTTTCCCTTTCTTATGGCCTATGTTTTCTAGATAGTGTGCCTATACGCATGCCTCATCCACTGTCCTTTGATTGAAAAGCATCAATTTCTTTCGTAAATGGCTATGTAGACCCCCCTAAATTCTTGAGAAGTACATATGGGTTCTTGGGAGAGATACCCAACATGATGACCATATTTATAAACTCGATGGTGTACTCTTGTACACTCTACTCTTGCTTCTTCCTAAAGTAGTTCCATAGGATCCATTGGTCCTCTACATACCCGATAGGGTAGAATTGGGACTTGATGAGGGTTTTGAAATCCTCCCACTTAGTTACTAGTGGATCACTCTCTAACCTAAGTGTCTTCATGTAACTTTCCCACCAAGTTAAAGCATGGCCCTCTAACTTTAGTATGGAAAATGATATATTTTGTTCTTCATCTATATGGTGATGGTTGAAATAAACTTCTAGTTTCTACAACCAATGATTCAATTTTAATGAGTTGATTTTTACCTTGGTATGGATTTATGTCCACTTTCACCTCCATCTTGAATAGGGGCCATGAAGGGTTTATAGCACTGGAACTCGATTTCTCTTTCTGAGGTTATTTTTAGAACTCGTTTTTTGGGTCTCCGATATCTCTTGATTTCCTGTCTGATCTGATCTCTGAGTTCGAGCCTCCAACTATTCCAACGGTCCGAGTTTTCTTGCTAGATCCTCCATGAGGAGAGACATATTGTAAGATATGTAAACAAATTTCTCTTCTATCCTCGTAAATCTATACTCTACTATATCTCCAGAGTTTTTATGAATAGAGTCGCTGACCATGGCTAGGGTTCTGCAACTTTCTTCTTAAATCGATTCCTAGATTCCTGCAAATTTCCATAAATACCCCAAGAAAACTTGATCTCATACCAATATGATATGTAAACTGTCGTGGATATCCCATTGGGTATTTTGTCACAACAAATCTAATAAAAATATTGGAATCTTTACTATGAAGGTTAATTTCCTTTAGATCTTAGACTCTTTAATTACTGGTTTTCTTCTTAAAATGTATGAAATAGTTCAAATGTGAAAAATAGAGAACATAAATAAATACTCACAAACCATCCACAAATAAACACAAGATATAACCTAGGAAAAGATATAACCTAGAAAACCCATTATAGAAAAAAACCCATCTAGAAGGTGAGGTCGCTCTGCTATATTTTCTTCAAATGCAAGTAAAAAGAAAGAGGTACTCTCTGTGAAGTTGCCTATGACATTGTGGCCTGTTTGGATACTAAACAATATCTCCTCCTCTGTTATGCTCACAAAAATACCACTTTTAGTTGTTATGCTCAGCTATGGAACAAGATATAATTCAAAATAATGGAACCCCTTCTCCTCTTAGTGGTTTAGTATTTAACATGGCCCGATAGACATCTAGGGGTACGGTTTTGAATTCCTCAACCCTTAATTGTGATAAAGTTTTGGACCTTCTAGAATATTATTGAAATTCCATACATGGCTAGCCCCATATGCATGATTAATGGGGGCTGACGTGGCATCCACTTGTACCATGGTGGTCAAGCTAGTAGGTCAACTTGCAGGAGGCATAAATTTTGCATACGAGCTCTGATTAACGTGATTTTTGCACTGTTGAAAATTTCTTGATGTGTAGAATAACATCATAGGGGTTGAGATATTTTTGGGAGATTTTTGACACCCAAACATATCGTTTGAAGCATCAAAATGGATTCCAAAGGTTTCAAACCCCAATTTTCTAAACTGGATCCTACCATTAAAATGACCCTGCAAGCTGGTTACTCTAATTTTTCCACTTTGAAAGCATTGAGATAGATGAAAAATAATATAATGATCCAATTTAGGTCAAATGTTAATTTAATATATTATTTTATTTCATTTAGGGATTTATTATATTAAAAAAGAAGAAAAACAAGAAGTGAAATATGATTTCATCAATTTGATTGCATTTAATAAGACTTAGATTTTTGAGACCCATATAGAGTTATTTTATAATTTATGATTTATTTAAGGGAATTGATAGCATGTCAAGTTATTGAATGTGGGTAGGTTGCACGGAAGTATTTTATCATAGATTTTTCCTTCCTAGGTTTTTTCCTAAGGGAGTCTAGGAAAGTAGTAGAGAAGGAAATAAAAGGGAAATTTGAATAGGTAAAGGGGTATGAGTGTTGGGAGTAAGGATTATGGTTTTGGGAGGGTGTTGGCACAGAGGCAGACCCAGGTTTAAATGCTTCAACAACGCATCAACAAAACATAGTATGCACAAAGCCTTCTTACAATTCGTCTTTGCACTAAGCCAATAGAACTTCAATCACATAGATCGAACTTGCACTCAGTACAATTAGACTAGACCGACCTCTTACATCGCTCAACCACTTATTTATACATTACAAAATAGGCCTAAACATGGGTAAACCCATTGGACAATATACCATACCCATTACATAAACCATAAAACCCAAAAATCCCACAAAAAGGGGTGGGATCCCACGATCTCCACTTCACCTGGGCGCTCCATCTTCGACCAGCCTATCGAAGTCCCAAAAAATGTTCAAACACGACCAACGTTTCCTCAACACTTGGTCGAGGGCCAACAAGCCCCCAACACTCATGTGTGACTCATGCCGAGTCACTCTGATCTGGGCAATGCTACTTTGAAGGCCTCGAGTTGCTTCAATTTGCTGCTTCGCCAAGGCCTCTTTCCCAACAAACTCCTGAATGACTTGATCAGTGACAGGCCCTTCCTGGCGTTGTTCCATTGTTGTGACCACCCGTTCTAACTGTGATCCTTGTCCCTTTATCTCTTCAAAAAGGGTGCAGGATTTGTCCTGCACTAACTGGAGTCATTGTATCACCTCCATAACTATGCTCTGGATGGCAGTGATCTGTTGTTGGACTACGCACTACTCCTATGACCTTTTCATCTTTTCCACTACAGTAAGCATCTTTCGCTACACTTGCACTGTCGATGCCTTTTGGTTCGCTTCCTAGAGTTGTGCCTCTAATGTTCTCAGTTCTGGCTCTTCTGCAAGGCGCTCATAGGTCTTTGCACTTCAATTACTTAGTTTCTTACATTATGAAGCCAACGCCTTGATTCTTTCTACTGTGCTCCTGGAAATTTCTTCCCTCTAGTTCCGCACTTTTTATGGAGTGCTTGACACTGCTTGAAGTTCTAGCTCTGCTACTCTTGCTTGAAGTTTTTTAATGGCCTCGGCAAGCTTTCCTACTTGGCTCTCAGTTGTCTCTTCTTCCATCTGTGCCAAGCCCGACACAGAGTGAAGTGCTCTAGTCCCGACTTCCTTGACTACATTCTTCTCTACAAGTAGTTGGTCTTTCTCTTTCTGGATTTTCTCTTTGTCTTCTTCAAAATTTGCCCTAATTTCATCTTTCTCTTGTTTCATGACCCTAATTCATTCTAAGGCCTCCTCCTTTTCGTGATTCAAGGCCTCTGTGGCCTGCTCTTTTTCTTCCTGAACCCGACGAAGGTGAGCCTCTCTCGCATCTACTATCCTTCCCAATTGGGTGGGCTTATCCCCCAATTCTACACTTTTGATGACGATGGCGCAGTAGACACTGTGCATCTCGAATAAATTGCTTGTTGTACCCCTTCAGCTTCGCCTTGATTATGTCATACATCGTCTCTTTCTTTGCTTCATTTCCCTACAAGATATCCTCTGAAGCATCTGCTACAACTGCGATGATGAGGTCAACATCATCCACTATGAGCACATTCTGTGACTAATTAGGTTTGTTTGTGCAACTCTTCTTTCTAGCTGAGGGTTTCTGCAGATAAACCTTCCATTTATTTGATGTATCAGCTTCTGCTAGGGGATCCTTTGGTGGTGTTACTTCTCACTTTTCTTACTTGTCTTCTTCTCCTTTCTCTTCTTGGTTTACTTTGTCACCTCCTCCTCCTCTAGGTGAGTTAGGTGTAGTTTCCTCTGATGCGTTGTCCTTTTCCTCACTGTCTATGTCTTGTACTTCCTCCTTCTTCTTCTTTCTCTTCGCACTGCTCAATCCATCATATTTAGTCCGGGTGACCAAAGGGCTTCTGATGATGTTGGGGTCGGAGAGATATGTATCTTCCATTGGTACAAGAAATTCGGCTGGCCATTCCTTGGTTATCTCCTCCATGTCTTCATCAGTCAATTTATAGTATGACTGTAGATCCTCCTTGCTTTCATCCCTGTGCATAGTGATGTAGATAAAGTGGCGGTATGCACAGAACTTCGCTAGTGGCCTATAAGTATGTAAGGTGTTCAGGGTCATTCGGGGGAATGAATCAATGGATCATGTGAGCTGTAGGTAGTAGGTGTGGAACACCGCATTTGATTTCCATTGCTTCTCCATGTTGCTCGTATACCACAAGGTGGTGAACCTCGCGGCCAATGGTTTTGATGGCTCAACTTCCAAGAATGTCACTCCCTTTTGCATCTCCCAAGCGACAAATGCTATGAGAATCAACAAACAGCTAAAGTGAAATTCATAGCCTTGGTCCTGCACTTCGTGACAATCCTTCTCCAGTTCATTGACGAGGTAGCTCGCCTAGTTCATCTGCATCCCTTCGACACACTTTCCTGCCTATCCAACCAAATATATCCTCCATGATAGCACGACAGGAGGAGTTTAACATACACGTTAACCTCTTGATGTTTGCTGAAGTGGGGGATCTTCATCACATTGAAGATCGTCGATCTCGCAATCTCTATAGTCCATGGCTAGGGAACTATCCTGGGTTTCTTCCCATTCGTCTTTGTCAGGTATCAATGCAGTGTGAGCATCGCATAATTATTTCAGTCTCCCAGGTTGAAATCGCTGATCTTGAGAGTTGGTATCAGTACCAACTGCGGTCTGACTGCGCGTATCCCCTTCGGAAGGTACATAATGATTAGCGTGTACTTGAAGTCACACAGGACACTGTCATGACTAATCGCGCCAAGGGCGGGATGTAGTCGAGAAATACCGACAGGATCAACTTCACGTTCGCCAGATCGTTGTGGTGCTTGCTTATTTTCTTAGTCGCGGTTTGGATAGAACGACGTGTAGTCGACGAGGAATCTTGCAATCCACCTGTCGATGATGCATGTATGTCTACTGACATGAATTTCTCAGCTATGAGGTCAATCAAGATATCTTCTATATATTTATCTACTACGTTGAAGTCGTCCGACATGCACACTCGTAATCAAATAACTTGGATAGGTGAATGGGCTCTCAAGATAATTGAATCGATGGTCAGGTCTTAGAATGCATAGCGCGGTAGGAAATTACTTCTCTTCTAGCTCAGATATCTCAGTTTTCAAAAAGTGGTCCTGACACAGTGTTCGTCGGGATAAATAAGCAACGACATAACAAACTCCTCCAACATGCAAGAACGCCTCAATCAATATGATTCCAATCGTTGTAGCGCAGTCCCAACGGTCCAATGGCGATCTTTCCGACAATAACTGCATTTCTATCCATTCTGGAGTGTCATTCTAACGGTCGGGACACCTCCAACGGTCATATAGCTTTGTCGTGGAGAAGTTCCTTTCTGTGTTGTTTTTCTATTCCGACGAGGTTCAAGTGTTGCAAGCCTTTCTTCTGCGCAGTCCTGTCTGGAAATTTTTGTAGTTTTTCTAACTTTGCTTTCTTCTTACTGAGCTTCTTGGCCTTCTTTCCTGTAATTTGAGTCTCTGGATCCCTTTTTCCATTATCATTCTTATTTTCTCTTAGTGTAGCAACTTCGCACTGCTGAGGGTCTTTCAAAGGGTTCAAAGGAAATACCCCTTCTCTTACTTCTTCTAGGGTGGGTATTCCACTTTCTTGCATGGATAGGTCCTTCAAACCTTCCTCTGCTCTTTCCAGCTCGCTATCTAGTTCTTTTTCCTTCTGTTGCTTCGAATCATCTTCTTGTTCTTGTATTAAGCATGCTATCTTTCTAGTTATGAATTCCTTTAGTTCTTTCTTTTTATGTTCTGTATCTTCTTCTTTTTCTTTCCTTCTGATTTGATCTTTCTCAATCCAAGTCTTTCCTAACAAGAGTGAAAATGGGGCGATGTTCTCAACATACTTAATAACCTCAAATTTTTCTTCAGTCGATGTTCCATGGGAAATCAATGGTACATTAGTAACTCTTCCACATAGGGTTGTCATATTTCCTTTAAACAATCCTATCCCTACCAATGAAGGAACCATAGTAGGCTTTCCCAAAATTTCCAAGTGCTTTCTGACATGATATTTACCTGTGTTTCCTTATCTAGAACACAGTCTATGTCGAAGTCTCCTATTCTTGTTTCTATGCACTGCTTCTCTTTTAAGATCTTTGGTAAAATTATGTCTCTGTGATCAATCAATGTTTCTTTTATCTATAATAATAGAGTCTCTGATTCTTTCTATCTCTCTAACATATCCTTAGTTTCCTGGCCTGCTTCATAGTTTTCTTGTCTTATGTTCATCTTTTAAACTTTAGCAATCATTCTTGGACAATCCAAAACCTCATGACCAACATCTTTACAACAAATACAAATAGGACTTGTACCAGGGCATTCCTTAGCAACATGTCCCGGTCTTCTGCAGTTATAACATAGTGCCAACTCTCTCTTTCTTTTAAACGGTCCTCAACCTTTCTTGTACTGCGCACTGGGATCAAAGTGATGGACCTGCAATATGAAAAAATTCTTTCTAGGTTCCTGCATCCATTTATTAGTCCAAAAATTTATTCTATGCATGGGAATAACATATCTTTCACTATCTCTATCAAATTTATTCAAATCAAATCTTCTTTCTCCCAGTTGTGACCTAGTTTTCATACTAGGACAAAATCTATCAAACCTACCTAGATTCATACTTTCGAAGCAAAATTTTCTACTTATTTTACCTTTACTAGAGCACAAAGATTTAAGATCTTACCTCTTTTCTTCAGATTCAGTTCCTTTCTTAGCACAGAGCTTCACAAGTCAAGTATACTATTGCACACTATAGTGACAGATCTACGCACAAAGCTTTCTCTTTTCCTCAGTTCCCAACAATCACAGTTTCAAGTCCTGGCAACGGAACCATTTGTTGGCACAGGGGCAGACCCAGGGTTCAACGCTTCAACAATGCACCAACAAAACCCTAACTACCGACCCTTTCGGCAACACCTGAGAAGCAGATGAAGTCTCACCTAAGGTAGAGCCATGGGGGATTGCAGGACTCAGGTGTCTACAACCTAGCTGGGACACAGATCTATGATCACAATACTTAACAGAGCACTTAGCCAATAGCATTCATTAGTCTTCAACCCTTTTTCACATCGCAGGATAAACCCTAAATGTAGATCATTGTAATAACAATCCAGGTAACCCTTTAAACCTGTTAGCACATAGCATAAGCTCATATCTAACATTCATTTACATCATAAGGCACTAAGCATTCATAGATATATTATCATACATAAATATAAATGCACTAAGCAAGTAAACACATAAATATCATCAATACATCGCACAAAGCACATCAACACAAGATATATGTGGTTCACCCTAGTGTGGGGCTACGTCCACCAATCTTCTTCTCTTCTTCTTTATTATTTTGTAATGTTCTTACAGTCTTCTACTCCTGTGCACAAAGCCACATAGCCTAGCTCACAATCTGGATAGGTGATCTGCGCACAATGCACTAGATTGACCTTCCCAACAACAGGTCAAGGCAAAAAGCCAACTCCTTTGTTCAACACAGAGCCTTCTTATAATCACTTGCACTTAGCTCTGCAAGTTCCCAACACATAGAATGCACAAAGCCTTCTTACAATTTGTGTTTTCACTAAGCCAATAGAACTTCAATCACATAGATCGAACTTGCACTCAGCACAATCAGACCAGACCGACCTCTTACATCGCTCAACCACTTATTTATACATTACAAAATAGTCCTAAACATGGGTAAACCCATGGACCGACATCCCATACTCATTACATAAACCCTAAAACCTAAAAATCCTGCAAAAAGGGGTGGGATCCCATGATCTTCGCTTCGCCTGGGTGCTCCATCTTCGACCAACCTGTCGAAGTCCCAAAAAATGGTCAAACACGACCAACGTTTCCTCAAAACTTGGTCGAGGGCCAACAGAGGGAAGAAAAACCATTGAATCTGGGAAGTACTAGAAATATGATTGTGTGAGAACTAGGTTCTGATTTTGATTGGGATTCTTGGACATACTGGTCGGTTGTAGTTTTGGGACTTTGAGTACAGAGGACTAGGAAAGCCCCCATGGTTTTCTAGGGCTAGCGAGCTGATAAGGTTGTTCCTAGTTGGCTAGGAGGAAAAACATTTGATTTCAGGTATCCAGATAGGGAGAGGAAGAAACTAAGGAAGATAATATACACAAAGGACTAAATCAAATAGAATTATCATGTAATCTTAATCAATCCATATACCAAATCATGGATTTTAAATTTAGTACTTTTATTTTTATTAATTGCTAGAAAAATAGGTTTTAAATTGCATGGAAATGTTACAGAAAATAAAATAAGTAAATGCTTAACTGTCATTAAATTTTGTAAAGAATATAAATTTTCCTTTTACAAATTTAATACTATAATTATACAACCTTATTTATCTGGATTATAACAAAATAAATTAGTGTAAATGTTGAATAGTAAGGATTGACAAATAAAAAATATATTTGCATTAATTGTCCAATCTTATTACGGAAAAAAAATTGTAGAGTTAATGAATCCCTAGTGAAGGGATTTACAAGAATGCAGTTCAAACACTTTTCATCTCCCTTGAGGATGAGACAATTTATAACTTCAATTTATACTAGGATCATGGGTTTATTTGTGGGCTTTATTAACTCTGGATTTGAATTCTAAAACTTTACAAATGGATGTCCCAAACTTGGAAAACCTTGGTGTGATATGAGGCATATATCCATCCACGTGCCCTTTTTTTTGTGGCGGACTTCAGTTACATAGAGGAAAAATACCATATCTTCCATTATGGTCCCTGGTTCATGGGACAAGCTAGTTTGTGCATAAATAATTAATTGTCCAATCTTATTATGGAAAAAAAATTGTAGAGTTAATTGAAGCCCTAGTGAAAGGATTTATAATAACACAGTTGAAACCCCTGTCATATCCCTTGGGAATGGGGAAATTTATAACTTACTTATACTAGGATTGTTACCCCCCCCCCCCCCCATCATAGGGGTAACTAAGGAGATGATGTCTCGAGGTCCACATGTAGCATACATGGAGTATCAATAGCTGGATGGACAACACATCCCATAGATCCCCTCTTCTTCACCATGCTTCACCATCATCATCAACAACAGAGCATCATCCACCACACTAGCTTTCTCCACAAAGGATGAAAGGTCTTGCTTCATGAGGATCTTTCCTGGTGATGTCATTCATGGAGGTAATAAGGAATTTTGTATCTCTATGGGGGCATAAAATCCCATAGGATGGATGTTATGCCCCACATGTTAGCGATAATTAATGATGATCTTTGCACACTTGATGAAATCATTGGCCCATGACAAAAGCATAGGATGATGAGGCTTGCAGGATGTCACCCCTCCATGCTAGAATGTTTCACTTTTGGAGCATGACGACAAGCGTGAAAGGCTTGATTTGACTTGGGTCTTGCACTTGGTGTAGTTGTGGGATATGAACCCTGCACTTTTATGGACTAGTGGGATTATGTGACACTTTGGGAGATGACACCCTAGCCTTTGGAGGCTATTTCTCCTAACAACCACCCTTGAATAAGGATTTGGGGACTTATTTTCCTCTATTTTATCATTTTTGGTCATTATTTAGCATATGTGGGAAAAAATCAAATAATTTTGGTTAAAGTCAATGTAAAAATATGAATTTAGACCTAGATTAGTGGATTTGATTGTAAATTTGGGTGAAGTGAGCTTGTATTTCCTTTATAAATAGAGGCAAGCCTCACTTCATTTGTCATGAGTCATCATTGAGACATTATTCTCTCTCTCTAAAAAATTTGGCCCTCTTATTTTCTTGTGCAAATGGGGTGATGCGATTTTCTTTGTAGAAGTTTTTCTCTCGCAAATAGTATTGGAGGTGAAATCACCACACTTTGGAGGATTGGCTTGTGATCTAGGCTTGCTCTTGGTGAATGATCTTTGCGGGTTTTCTTTGGTTGGATGGTAAATTTATGCAATTTGCTTTGATTATATTGCTTGGAGAAACCCTAGGAGGGTTAGGATTGTCTATCCCCTCCTTAAAGATAATTTTTTGATTTAAGTGAGGTCATTCAAGGGTATTTTCAAGTGTTAGGATTGGCTATCCCCTTGGAAATATTTTTGGCTAAGGTTTCAAGACTAGGGGTTAGGATTGTCTATCCCCCTAGGGTTTGAAAACTAGTTTCCCATTAATTAGCTAAGCTAGACGATTTGGATAAAGGGGACGGCTTGGGATCATAAGGGTTTGGGTTCAAGGTTTAGGTCTCCACCCCTTGTCTTCTAACTTAATAGTTAATGTTTTAACTCCATTGCTCAAATATATAAGGCACTAGTCTTTGCATTGAAAAACATGAATATTTCTCTCTTACAATCATTGGATTTGTGGATGAATTGCTCTCACTCTAAGCTATCTTGTTATGCTAAAGAAATTTCATTTCTTACAAGTTTACTTCTTGTCATAATAACAAATTAGCTACAACCATTAGGGTTGTAGCAAAACCTCTCTTTCACTCTTGTTTACATACTTTTTTAGCACAGAAAATTGTGATAGAAATATTGCAAATTAATCTACTTATTAAGGGATACAAATTGACATATTTATTTTCTGATTTCTATGGTGGAAACTTGTTGTTGCAGAATATGTTTTCTACATCCATCTAGGGATTTTATAAACTTGTTGATACCACTTACATTACAACCTATCTAACCATCAAAATTGTGGTTTAATCATTGGAATATTGTCTACTACTCATAAGCTTTCATTTGCCAACATTTAGTGTTGATTTTGATGGTGATTTATTGCAGTTGTTAACATTCTCTTCTTGTTGATATAATTTATAGTTGCTACAATTTTTGGGACAACAAGGTTTCTTGCTGCTTTCCTTAGTGTTCGGGGGTTTAAATTCATGATTTTTGGTCTTGGGATATTGGCTCTAACATTTCTTTTGCAGGTCATCAATCAACTTCCCTCTCTCCTCTTCCAAAGTCATCATTCTTTAAACCCTAATGACTCTCATCTAGTGACCAAATGAGGGATCCTTTACAAGCCCTTTCTATGTACTCTCCATCCCCCCAAGGTCACTCAAGAAGCCTCCCTTTTGTTGGAATAATCCATCACTAAAATGAGGGGAGTAATTGCTAAGGTGATAGTGATTCTTACTCCCAGTTGTGTCACACTAATGACACTTTTGGTTGGATTTTCCTAAGCAGAAATTTGTGTAATAACAAGTATCATGGGATTATTTTTGAGCTTTATTACCTCTGGCTTAATTTGTGTAATAACAAGTATCATGGGATTATTTTTGAGCTTTATTACCTCTGGCTTTAAACTATAAATCTCTACAAATGGATGTCCCAAACTTGGAAAACCTTGGTGTGAGATGAGGAATACATCCATCCATGTTCCCTTTGTTAGGATATTTAGAAACTTAGGAGTTAGTTAAGATCTACTTGGTCTAATGTGTCATTAGGTAAAATTGTGTTTCTTAGTGTGTTTCTTTAGTATTCATTTATAGTTAGGAAATCCAACTGTCACGATATATTCCCGACATAGAGTGATCCGACGGTTCATATTCTCCTCGACATTAACGACCATTGATCTGTGGCTTAACACCCGATTGGTCCATGATATCTATTTAAAGAGCATGGAGGGTCATTTTCCAATGATGGATTGTGAGAAACTCTCTTGTAAAATCTCTCTATAATCTTTTTCTTTTGCATTAATAAACTGCTCCAAGTGGCTGCGTTGGCTGGGGCCATGGATGTTTCCCCCTAGGGGTTTTACCATGTCAAAACATCGGTGTGTTGATATTTGATCTGATTGTGTGAGTGGTTATTGAAGGTGTTCGTCCTCTATTGGAATACCTATGTTTTCAAACATGGTATCAGAGCATGTTTGAAGACCCGCTCATGTTGTAGATCAAGATTGTGAAGTCAGGTTTCCTCATCTATGTTTTCTACCAATTCCATACATTTATGGGTTGAGAGGATTTCTTCATTGCATTCGGAGCTCTCGTTTCATTTAGGAATGATTTTCTTTTCACTCGAAAAGGTTTTTTTTTTCCCAATATATGACCATTTCAGTTAGATCCGGAGGTATAAAGCCTGAATACGCCCTTTTTAAAATTTTTGCAGAGTATTATTTCGGTTCTATATTGTTTGTTTATGGGTTTCTACTCTTTTATATCTATGTATTCTCTTTTCCCCACACCCTGTGTGATCTCGAAAAATCATAAACATATAGGAAAAGATGCATTTTCCAGGTAAACTAACCGAGATCTTGTTGGAAATATTGTCATTGATGTCAACAATCATTGATGTCAACAGTCATTGATGTCGACAGTCGATCAAATGATCTATTGTTAAATGACAGATGAGATTGTCATTGATTTCAAAAGTATATCAGTCAGTAGAAGATTTCATACATTATGCAGAGAAGGAAAAGCGCAAGATCAGGAGGAGGATCAAATAGGACGAGCCAGCAGTATGAAGACCAAAGCTCAGAAGGAAGAGTGCATTGCACAGTATATCAGGTTGCAAAATAAATTTGTGATTATTGTTGATCACGATAGGATCAACAATCCTATGATTAAATCTCAGGAGGGTTAGCAAACGTAGAGATCAAAGCTCAGGAGAACTAGCGACTGACTATATTAAAGCTAAGGAGAGTTAGTGAATGAAGAGCCTCAGCAGTCGTCCGATCAGAGTGAAGAAACCTCAACAACCATTTGATCATAATGAGAAGCTCAACAACCATCCAATCAAATATTTTGACCATGTTGATTGTCTGATACAACGCACATCAGTCATTTGAGTGATCGTCGGCTTGAGGACCATTGAAATATCGTGACCGTTGATCTGCTTCAAGAATACCCATCAGACATCATATCTAATGGAGATGAAAGGAGGATAAGACCATGAGTTATTTAACACTCCAAAGAAGCGAAATGATCTGATTCGTTGGATCAAGAGGACATGTGGCAAGTGATTGTAATTTTGCTGACTCACAGGTCAGGAAATTCAAAAGCAATGTTGCATGAAACTCGCGATAAGTGAGGTTGCAAAAATATCTGGGCCATCAGATCACACAAGTTCAAGGAAGATCTCGGGCCGTTGATCAAAGGAGAACAAGAGCCGTTGATCTAGAGGACACATGGAAAGCGCATGGCATCTCACTAACTTGCAAGTTGGAGAAGTCAAATGCAAGAACGTAGGAACTCACGATATGCGAAGTTGCAATAGAATCTGGGCCATCGGATCACAGAGGATCAAGGAAGACACTGTTGATCAAATATACATCAAGAGATCTACATCAAAAAACCACGACAATAGGCCACGTCAGTCAAGATGCATACATCCATGTCAGCAAGATCCATGTAAGTATGGACACGTGGCATACTCAGACACTGACAAGTGTCAAGTTAATATGGAATTACAGGCACATGTATATCACGTATATGAATGACACGTGAAAGATAATAGGATTGTGACATGTCATCAAGTGACGTAAGCATTTACATCACCCCCAGGAGTCTCACTTCAGAGTTTTGCATTGTAACTAAAAAATCTAGTGTATGGAAGTCTCGAACGTCGAAACTCCGAAAGGGACACGCGTCAGGTGATTTACAGTCACTGAGAGTTGAACTGTTGGAGGTCACAAAGATTCAAAGGCAAAACACCGAAATCCCAACAACCACACATCTCAATGCTTGATTAAGACACAAATGTTTGATTAAGGAAAGAAGGGATCGAATTAAACTTTAAGGTGGACCATTGATGTATCTCCGTGAGATAAACATGAATCGTCCGATTGTATCGACGATATCATAATCAGGAATTTTGCAATGTAGTAATTCATGAAGACTCGATGGGAAAAGTGCCAAAATCCCGACAACCGTCCATATCAGTGGGTAATATGAACCGTCCGATTGTTTTGGCGATTTTGTGATCGTGAGTGTTGTAATATTGGAATTCATGATAACTCGAAGGGAAAAGTACCAAAATTCTGTCAGTCTTCCATCTCGTCAGGATATTGAATCGTGATCGTTGATTTGGTAAAGCACTCAAGCACTCGTTCAAGCTTAGCATTCAGTCACCGTCGTTGGTCATATGCTATAATAATATTAAAAGAAAATTATAACATGTCGCTATAATTGGTCAAGCCTGTGGTTATGTAACGCACAGTTATATGTGATGGTTTGAAGGAAGAACTTTCACAGTATCTGGTCTCTGTGAAATTAACCGAGATTCATGAACAAGTATAAAGGATAAAATTGATCCATGCTGTGATCAATTTATGAAAGGTATTCACGGTAAAGATAATTAAAATGTGATCAACTCATGAAAAACAAAAATGAATTGATACACAGTCATGATTAAAAGAGAATTAAATCATGAAAATATGAATAAAGAATAAAAAGGAAAAATGATATTAATTAAAGTTTATATTATCATTTTAAATGAAAAGGTATAATGGTTCAAATAAAGGGACACGATGTTTTAAATTTTCACACCTGTTTGAAGATTATATAAATGAGAAAAAGAGGTGAGAAGAATGTATCTCTGTAGTCTAGTATAGAAGATAAAAAGTTGAAACAGATAAAAATGCAGTTCAAAACAAAAAGTTAAATAAGTTGAAGCAGATTCCAAGAAGATATTAGAGGAAAGAAAATATGAATAACAAAGAAGATGAAATGTGGTGATGAGTGTCTTAAAGTATATCTCTGATCATTGATTCTATAATGGATCACTACTACTGGATTTGAATAGACTATAGTTTGATATATTGGGTTCTATCAGTAAGATGGGACTTGCAACAAGCTGGGTCTTGCTCCAAGCTAGGTCTTGCCAGAGAGTTGGTGCTCTCCGAGGGGTTGGTGCTCCTTATTTCAGTTGGTGCTGAAAACTTTGGTTGTTGCTAAAAAGAGAATCCTCGATCACATATATTCATATTTATGTTCATATCAATTATACAAAGCTTATACAAACATTTGGTTCTTTGTTTTCATTATAATTATGATGTGATTGTTTTTAATCTGTTCAATTATGTTTTAACCGGTAACTTGTGAAAATAAATTGTTAAAATAATTCACACACTAATTCACCCCCCCCCCCTCTTAGTGTGGGCCATGTTTTCTTCAATTGGTATCAGAGCGAGGTTCCTTCAAACACAGTTTAAAACAATGGAAGGAAAATCCTGAAGAAATGGGTGGACACATGGCTCTCTCCGCAATTGAAGCTCCTTTATTCAATGGAACAAATTATTTCTCATGGAGAGAAAATATGAAACAATTTTTGAAGTCAAAAGGATCTGAGGTTTGGAAGTTAGTAGTAAGCAAGCCCTAGGACTTAACTACATCAAAGAATCTATCCAAAATTACAATCCAAAGAAGAGCAAGGAAGAACAATGATGTGGCATTGAAGATTCTTCTCAATGGATTATCAGATACAGTCAAGACAAGAATAGGACTATGCACATCCACCAAGGACTTATGGCTGAAGTTAGAAAATATGTATCAAATAAAAAATAAAGACACATAAGAAATTCCTATCAAGGATGAATATGAAGACTCAGCCATCAATAAAAGTACACAATATTTCGACTGCAATAGTAGTGATATTAAATCCTCCTCTGCAAGTAAAGAAGAAGACTCAGATACAATAACAAAATGTTATTTTAGCATTTATCCCATGGAAGAAGAAGAAGAAGAAGAAGAACTATCAAAGTCCAAAGAAAAGGTTGATTGGAGTTTCCATGAATACCTCTATCACCATAATGAATCAGACTATAGCTATCTTCACGACTACACTCAAGAATTCCTTGAAAAGAATCAAAAACATGTCTTGAAAATAAAGGAAATGTTCAAGGACTGTGATAAGATAATATATGAACAGGACAATGAGTTAAAAGAGAAAGAAGAGGTGATCTAGAAGCTAAAGAAATAAATTAATCAAGTAACAGAAAAGGAGAAGGAAAATGATGAGCTTCGAAATCAGAAGCATATCTTGGAAATAAAAGAAAAGCTCAAATACAAGAAAGAAATCATATCTGAGAAAAATATTCAGTTAGAAAACAAAGAAGATGAGATCAAAAGATTGAAAACAAAATTTGTTGGTCTAACAGAAGAAAATGAAGAGAAAATCAATAGACTGAAAAATGAAATCAGTTAAGCAAAAGAAGAAAAGAAGGAAGATGATGTCTCAAACAAAAACATTGCAGATCTAAAGGAACTAAGGGAAAAATATGTCAATCTTAAAATCCAACTTGAAGAAGACAAAAGGAGAGAAGAGGTAGTAAGGAACCAGTCGGACAAAATGGAAGAATCTTGTCATGAGCTAGAAGCAGAAGTTGTGAATCTTAGAAAGAAGGTTTAGAAGTCAAACACCCAAAACAAGTTCTTGATCATCTCCATGACCCTGCATGAGATCCTAGATAGTCAAAGATCCCCAAGTGACAAATATGGCCTTGGATACAATAAGGAAAATATCAGTATCCCTAAGAAATCGGATGCAGGTCCTTCATTTATAAAAGGTGAAAATAGGTCTGACACAGTTCCTTCAGTTGAAAAGGATGAAGACAGGTCTGAAACAAGTTCTTCATTTGCAAAAAATAAAAGCAAGTATGACTCAATTTCTACACATTCAAGAAATAAAAGCAACACTACAAAATTCAGAAGATGTGATCATGGAAGACATCTAGAAGCTATTCATAGTCCTCAAAGCAAGTTTAGACGGGAGACACCTTCATGGATGAATCAAAGAAGGTATGAGAGTGTCTTTAAAGGTTAATGTTTTTCTTGTAATGAATATGGTCATAAAGCCTTGGACTGTAGGCATCATGGAAGAAAACAAATTGGTAGGTTCAACAACAATATAAGATGTTGGAACTGCAATTATGTTGGACATAGTGTTGCACATTGTTACACTATGAGATGCTATAGTTGTGGTGAATATGGTCACAAAGCCTATAACTGTTGGAACTCAAGAAAACAATTAATAAGAAATGTTGCACACAATATGGCAACAAGAGTAAATAAGAAGATATGGAAAATAAAATCCCAAGTACCAAATAAGAAAGATGAGGAAAATATTTCTCCTGAAATTGATGAAATTAATAATAGGAGTTTGGGGGATAAAACTTATAATAAGGAATATTCTCAAAACAAGGATAAAGAATCTTTTGGTGCACACAATGATGATGTTGATGATGAATATTCAATCCTAGAACAACAAAAAGAAGTTACAGATAAACCCATTATGCACAAAATCTTAAGGTCATTTACCTATGAGATATGATGCAAAGATTTATTCAATTAAAGATAGATCCGATCTAAATACACTCACAGTTGATCAGCTCCATGGAAATTTTACAGCATATGAAATGAGAACAGGGCATGATAAATCAACAAAAGATGAAATATCTTTCAAATCATCTGACACAAAGATAAATCAAGAAAAAAAACCTCAATCTAGCCATCATGAAGAATCTGATGTGGAAGAAGCCAATTTAATTAGAAAACTTCAGAAAGGATCAGGGAAGTACAAAGGCAAACCTCTTTACAAATGTTTTAACAGTGGAAAAGTTGGTCATTTTGCATCCAAGTGTCCCTATCCCAATGAGGACCCTGAAGATGAAGCTAATTATCTGATGGATATTCCATCAATTAGTATTGATATTGGAGGGAAGTTGTAAGCACATCAGTATTCATATTCAACAGAGGTCAGCTCAGGATTAACAATAGTAAAACTCCTTGTGAACCATGTTTTGGGAGAGCTCATTCTGTAAAATACTTCAAAGTCTTTGGAAGTAAGGGTTATATCAAAAAGATTGAGAAGAATCTCAAAAAATTTGATGCCAGATCTGATGAAGGTATTCTTCTTAGATATGCTACTACCAAGAAAGCATATAGGTTCTACAATATTAGGATACATAAGATTGTTGAGAGTACATATGTCAAGGTGGATGATATAAAAACAATTGGTAGACATCGATGAGAATTGATTAACATAACCAAGGGTTGTTTGAAAAAAGGATGAGCTACAATTGTGCAGTGTTCCAGTATCCACAACAACAATATTATGATGTACAAAATGAGGTACATGACATCCTGTAGAAAAAACAAGAGGAGAAACCCTGTCAGAAAATGATACCCTTTTTAGAAATAAAGGGGGAGAAAAGTTAGTAAAAAACTCAAGTGAAGTTTTGGTTAGTAAATAAGGAAGTAATTAGATTAAATCTTGAAAAGACTTGATCACTACAAAAATTTGTATCAAGTAAGACTACTCATTTGAAACACCCAAAAAAAAAAAATCCCAATCAACTAAGATGAGAAGTTAGTAAATCAACGGGCAAAGAAACCCTGTCAAGAAGATCTACCTTTTCAGAAACAAAAGGCGAAGAATAGTCAGAAAGAGAGAAAGAATATTGGCAGGGGAATTCATTCAACTATGATTGGCAGAACATGTATGTAGGAATATTTACCCAAGGTTAGTCTGGTTAGTAACATACAAAGCTTACAACAGGTGGCATATATTTTTGTAAAAACCCTTAAAATATATATGTATTGAAAATATCAGTGGGAGATAGCAATCAAAGACATAAGGAGTCATTATGTTATAACAGGAAAAGATTGATTGCAGAAGGAGTTACCAGTGGTCAGAGAAGTACTTATACAAATAGATCACAGGAGAAGAAACCCTTTTCCATTGATGTTAAAGGGGGAGAGAAACTTCATATAAAGGAAAACTTCATAAAAGGAAAGCATCAACACAGTGGGAGTTTTGTATATGAAGTTAGTGTGCTGACCTCAATGAAAAAGGGGGAGATTGTTGGAAACATTGTCATTGATGTCAACAATCATTGATGTCGACAGTCGATCAAATGATTTGTTGTTAAATGATAGATCAGATTGTCATTGATGTAAACAATATATCAGTCAGCAGAAGATTTCATACATTATGCAGAGAAGGAAAAGCACAAGGTCAGGAGGAGGAGAAAACAAGACGAGCGAGCAGTATGAAGACCAAATCTCAAAAGGAAGAGTGCATTGCACAGTATATCAGGTTGCAAAATAAATTTGTGATTATTGTTGATCATGATAGGATCAACAATCCTATGATAAAATATCAGGAGGGTTAGCAAACATAGAGATCAAATCTCAGGAGAACTAGCAACTGACTATATTAAAGCTCAGGAGAGTTAGTGAATGAAGAGCCTCAGCAGCCATCCGATTAGAGTGAAGAAACCTCAGCAACTATCTGATCATAATGAGAAGCTCAACAACTGTCCGATCAAATATTTTGACCATGTTGATCGTTTGATATAACGCACATCGGTCATTTGAGTGATTGTGGGCTTGAGGACCATTGAAAGATCGTGATCGTTGATCTACTTCAAGAATACCCGTCAGTCGTCGGATCCAGTGGAGATGCAAGGAAGATAATCCCAGGAGTTAGTTAACACTCTAAAGAAGTGAAATGATATGATCTGTTGTATCAAGAGGACATGTGGCAAGTGATTGTAATTTCACTGACTCGCAAGTCAAGAAAGTCAAAAGCAATGTTGCATGAAACTCACGATAAGCGAGGTTACGAAAAGATCCGGGCCATCGGATCACACAGGTTCAAGGAAAATCTCAGGCCGTCGATCAAAGGAAAAAAAGAGTCATTGATCTAGAGGACACATGGCAAGCGCATGGCATGTCGTTGACTTGTGAGTTGGAGAAGTCAAATGCAAGAACGTAGGAACTCACGATATGTGAGGTTGCGATAGAATTTGGGCCATCAGATCATAGAGGATCAAGGAAGACCTCTAACCATCAATCAAATATACATCGAGATATCTATGTTGACAGACCACGACAGCAGGCCACATCAGTCAGGACGCGTGCATCCATGTCAGCAAGATCCATGTAAGTAAGGACATGTGGCATACTCAGACACTCACAAGTGTCAAGTTAATATGGAATTACAGGAACGTGTATATCATGTATATGAATGACACGTGACAACTAATAGGATTGTGACATGTCATCAAGTGATGTAAGCATTTACATCACCCCCAGGAGTCTCACTTCAGATTTTTGCATTGTAAGAAAAATCTCTAGTGTTAGGAAGTCTCGAATGCCAAAACTCCGAAAGGGACATGCGTAAGGTGATTTACAGTCATTGGGAGTTGAACTGTTGGAGGTCACAAATATTCGAAGGCAAAATGCCAAAATCCCGGCAGCCACACATCTCAACGCATGATTAAGACACAACCGTTCGATTAAGGAAAGAAGGGATTGGATTAAACTTTAAGGTGGACCATTGATGTATCTCCGTGAGATAAACGTGAATTGTTCGATTGTATCGGCGATATCATAATCAGGAATTTTTCAATGTAGTAAGTCATGAAGACTCGATGGGAAAAGTGTCGAAATCCCGACAGTCGTTCATATCAGTGGCTAATATGAACCGTCCGATTGTTTCGGCGATTTCGTGATCGTGAGTGTTGTAATATTGGAATTCACAATAACTCAAAGGGAAAAGTACCGAAATCCCGTCAGTGGTTCATCTCATCAGAAGATTGAATCATGACCGTTGATTTGGTAAAGCGCTCAAGCACTTGTTCAAGCTTAGCATTCAGTCATTGTCTTTGGTCATATGCTATAAGAATATTAAAAGAAAATTATAACATGTTGATATAATTGGTAAATCCCCCGTGGTTATGTAACACATGGTCATATGTGATGGTTTGAAGGAAGCGCCTTCACGGTATCTGGTCTCTATGAAATTAACCGAGATCCATGAAAAAGTATAAAGGATAAAATTGATCCATGCTGTGATCAATTTATGAAAGGTATTCACGGTAAAGATAATTAAAATGTAATCAACTCATGACAAACAAAAATGAACCGATACACAGTCATGATTAAAAGAGAATTAAATCATGAAAATATGAATAAAGAATAAAAAGGAAAAATGATATTAATTAAAGTTTAGATTATCATTTTAAATGAAAAGGTACAATGGTTCAAATAAAAGGACACTATGTTTTAAATTTTCACACCTGTTTGAAGATTATATAAATGAGAAAAAGAGGTGAGAAGAATGTGTCTTTGCAGTCCATTATAGAAGATAAAAAGTTGAAGCAGATTCCAAGAAGACATCAGAGGAAAGAAAATGTGAATTACAAAGAGAAGATAAAATGCAGTTCAAAACAAAAGTTAAATAAGTTGAAGTAGATTCCAAGAAGATACCAGAGGAAAGAAAATGTGAATAATAGAGAAGATGAAATGTGGTGATGAGTGTCTTAAAGTATATCTTTGATCATTGATTGACACCGATGCACACTCCCTCCACAACTCGCAGGCCGGAAGGTCCACGTCATCATAGGATCTTTCCTTCACTACTGGCCCGAAGAACTCTAAACAGCTCTTCGATTCCCCTATCGGGAAATTTACACCCACAACAAACTCTCACGAGATCCCCTCTTTACACTCAGGAGATCAGACTTTGCGACTTCATGAATCCAATGAACAGGCGCTGGTCTCTTGAACCTCTGAATCTCGATTTCAGTCAATGCTGAACTCTCTCTCCTCTTTTTGGATTTTCCCTATCGGGAACTCGACGATCGCGAGGTTGAGTAACTTGCTTCCCGACTCCTGAATCCTGATTATCCGAAACTCCGATTTACATGCAAGCTTTGAATTTTCCAAACCTTCTCACTTCATCGGCATTTCGGACTTCGCAATATCGCGAATCCTAGTGCAATGAGTTTGGGTTTTTACTCCACGAAACTCCGAAATAATGTGCCACCTGTCCACTCACTGACTCCTCCGTGGCCCACACAAATCCTTGGTTGTCGGGATATCACGTTTCGGAATATCGTGATTCCTACTGGAATGTTTACAGAACTTCAACTCTCGAAATCCCGATATAGGTATCCACACATAAATCCAACGGCTCTGCTACCTTGGATCGACGGTCCTATCCCTCCTGAGCTCACACCTTCTGAAATACTGGTTGTATCACCCCTGCTCTTCTGTGGGATCTAACGGCTCATGGAAATTCGCGAATCCTCCGCAGAGAATACCGACCATCCATTCCCTTCCTCTGAGAACTTCCTGGATTTGACGTCGCTATGCCTTCAATGACCCTTGAAGACTTCGAATTCTTCCTGAACTGTCCACGCCTCTGTGTCCTTTAGAAAAACACACTTGCACGCACTCCTTGCGGCCGATTTCCAAACACTTTCAAGTGCTTGAATTAATTCGACCCTGCACACACCTGCAGCAGCCGTCTCTACATTCTTTACTTAGGTTTGCAACCCTAAGACTTTCCTCGGCCTACGCACTCCTTGCATGGCTCCTATGCCCAACTGCACTTTTGAATGAACGAGAACAAAAGCTTAACTACCTGAGTCCTTTGTCAATGCACTCCTTGTGAACACTTCAACTGCACTCCTTGCAGGAACTCTGTCTCAGATAGAGAAACAATTGAAACTCATTCCTACTTCCTTTCAGACTTCAAACTCAAACATGAAATCATATACATAGCATATAAAGCAAATGTATAATAGGAAGCAAACATTCATGAGCATATCATTCAGCATCAATACTCAGAGAATAAGCACGAAACCATGAATTTGAATCAACTCTTTGTATTAATCCAAATATTTGTACATGAGTGTTCTTACACAGCTCTCTGCTTCTCCTCTATGCTCTTCAATAATTCTGCTCTGATTCTGTTACAATGTACAATGAGGGTGTCTATATCCCGTTTCCCTCTTGCACTCTAAAACTGTCTAATCTACACATTCAATTCTACCTACTTGCATTAACTACTTTAAATGCCTTCTATCTACTAAGGACGAGAGAAAATCACTCAAGGTCCATTTACATTATACAAAGGCGCTCCTTCTTAATGACTTCATTTAAGATTGTGCAACAACTTCAAGGTGATTTCAAAATTTGTGTTGGGCGCTTGTCCAGCTGTCTGTTGTCTTCGCGCTGGCTCGCTCAATGTTGTCGATGCTCCTGCATCATACTCCCTCACTTGAAAATTTTCATGGGCTCCTGCCCATGAGCTCATGCACAATCTATCCATGCTTATGTATCTATGCTTCGGTCTCCCAGCTGGCATCTTCAACTGGATGGTCCTTCCACTTGATCAAATAGTCGAAGTATTCTTTCCTCCTGGTCTTCTTGGTTACTCTTTTATCCAGTATGCGCTCCATCTGCGGCTTATCTGCAACTGGCATCTGCTTTGTCCACTGAATCACTGGCTGCTTATTTTTTGCCCCTGTTTCATCAGCTTTATATGGGTACAAATCAGAGATATTGAATATTGGAGAAATTTCGATCCCATCGGGTAATTCAATCTCGTAAGCATTCACCCCAAATTTCTTCAAGACCCTACAAGGCCCGATTTTCCTCATCTTCAATTTATTATATGTTCCTCTCGGGAACCTTTCCTTCCTCAAATGTGCCAGAATCAAGTCACCAACCTCAAACTGAAGTTGTCTTCTGTGTTGATCTACTCTACGCTTATATTCCTGGCTCGAATTTTGCAATCTCTCCTTCACTTGGCTGTGAAGTTCTTTCATCGCCCCTGTGAAATCTTCTTCACTAGCGCTCCTAGTTGAAATCTATTCTGAATCCATCAATTCAGAAATTCCTCTCGGCTGCATGCCATAGACAACCTGAAATGGACTTTTCCCTATGCTCCTGTTAACTGAGTCATTATAAGAAAACTCTGCCTGTGGTAATATGTGGTCCCACTGGCTATGGTGTTCCGTCACCAAGATTCTCAGCAAGTCTCCTAGACTTCTGTTCACCACTTCCATATGTCCATCCATCTGAGGATGATAAGCCGAACTAAACGACAAGTTAGTTCCCAGCTTCTTCCATAAGGTCCTCCAAAAATTCCCTATGAACTTTGTATCTCGATCCAAAACTCTGCTTCTTGGCAAACCATGAAGTCGAATGACTTCTTTGAAAAACAGATTCACAATGTGAGTTGCGTCACTGGTCTTCTGACATGGAATGAAGTGTGCCATCTTGGAAAATCTATCTACTACCACAAAGATTGAATCAAAACCTCTTTGTGTTCGTGGCAACCCCAATATAAAATCCATATTAATCACATCCCACGGCCTTTCTGGTATGGGAAATGGTTGATAAAACCCCGTATTTTGTCTCCTTCCCTTCGAATGCTGGCAAATTTTGCATCTATCCACGAATCTCTTGATGTCTTCTCGTATTCCTGGCCAAAAATATGATTCATTCAGCTTTGTGAACGTCTTGTCGTGACCAAAGTGCCTTGCCAATCCTCCACTGTGTTTCTCCTTTAACAAGTTCTCCCTCATGGAGAATTTCAGAATACACGGTTGATTTCCCTTGAACAACAATCCTTCCTGGATCATGTATTCGGCCCATTAGCTTCTATCCCTAAGAATTGGATTCTCAGTTGCTTCATACATCTCTTTAAAATCCTGGTCATCTGCGTACATGTCCCTGAGATCATCAAAACCCAATGTTTTGACTCGGAACTCCTACAACAACAAACACTTCCTGCTCAAAGCATTAGCCACTTTGTTAGCAGTACCGGAAATATGTTTAATCACAAATGTGAAATTCTGCATATACTCAACCCATTTGACATGTCTCTGATTTCCTGTTGAGTTACAAACTGCAATGCATGATTGTCACTGTACAAGACAAACTCTTTCGGGATCAAGTAATGCCTCCATTTATTCAATGCCTGTATGATAGCATAAAACTCCTTATCATAAGTGGAGTGTTTCACTTTCGCTTCATTTAGCTTCTCGCTGAAGTATGTGATCGGTCTATCGTCCTGAATCAAGACTACCCCAAATGTAAATCCACTTGCATCGCATTTCACTTGAAATGTATTTTGGAAATCTGGCAACACCAAAATTGGTTGTTCCATGATTTTCCTCTTCAATAGATTAAAACTTTTCTCAGCCTCTTCTGTCTAGTGAAAAGATTTGTGTCTCTTCTTCACTGTGTCCATCATCGCCGCACTAATTCCACTGAAATTCCTGATGAACTTTCGGTAGAAACTAGCTAATCCGTGAAAAATTCTCACCTCAAAGATATTCTTCGGTGATGGCCAATTCTTGATCACCTCCACCTTATCTGGATCCATCCTCAACTCATCTACAGAAATAACAAATCCCATGTAAATAATCTCTATCTTCATGAATGAGGACTCCTTCATATTTATCAACAGCTTCTCCTACCCTAGTCTCTGCATCACTTTAGCCAAATGCTTCAGATGCTCTACGACTGTTTTACTGTAAACCAATATGTCATCCAAATACACAATGAAAAATTTCCCGATGAACTCCTTCAGGACTTCATTCATCAACCTCATGAAGGTACTTGGTGCATTTGTTAAGCCAAACAGCATAACAAGCCATTCATACAACCCTTCGTTGGTTTTGAATGCTGTCTTCCATTCATCACCTTCTCTGATGCGAATTTGATGATAACCACTTTTCAAATCAATCTTTGAAAAATACTTTGCTCCACTCAAGAAATCCATCAGATCATCCATCCTTGGCAATGGAAACCTGTACCTGATAGTTATCTTATTAATCACCCTTGAGTCAGTACACATCCTCTAGCCTCCGTCTTTCTTCGAACTGAGTACTGTTGGAACAACACAAGGACTCAAGCTTTCTCTGACTAAACCTTTGTCCAACAATTCCTGGACTTGCCTTTTAATCTCTTCATTCTCTTGCAGCATCAATCTGTATGCAGCTTTGTTTGGAAAACTGGCTCCTGGTATGAGATCAATATGATGGCTCACACTTCTCATCGGTGGCAACGAACGAGGTAATTCGTCCACTACTATATCAACAAACTCTTCCAGTAGTTTCTGAATTTCTTCTGGTAAATCATCTACCCTTGTGCTGGTCAAAACAATCTTCGGTTTCCTGACCACAATGAACTGTGGATCCTCCTTCTTCTTAACCTATGTAAGAAGTTCCTTCCCACTCATGAGAAGTAAAGTGTTGCTTACTTCCGGCTTCACCTCCTTATCCTTGATTGGAAGCAACATGTGAGTCCTCCCATTCTTCTCTAGGGTGTATGTGTTCATTCTCCCATCATGAATCACATTCCTGTCATATTGCCATGGTCTACCCAGCAATAGATGACAAACATCCATAGGAATGACATCACATAATATCTTATCATTATATCCTCCTATCTTGAATTCAACTAAACATTGTTTAGTGACAGTTACCTGATGTCCTTTTTGTAGCCAAGAGATTATGTACGGGCTTGGACGATCAATCGTCTCCAACTCCAGCTTCTCTACCATCTCTGTAGAAACGAGATTATCTGTGCTACCACTATCTACAATGACCTTGCATACCCTGTCCTTGGTCTTGCAAGCAGTCTGGAAAAGTCTAGTCCTTTGGACTGAACTCTCCACCTCCTTCTCTGGTGTCAAAAGATCTTTTCGCATCATCAATGATCTTCTGCCTTCAGTGTCTTCAGAATCAACATCCCGCCTCTGTTCCTCGGTGATGTGAGCTTCTCCACTGTCCTTCTTTTTATCCGGACACTCGTAAGACTTGTGCCCATTCTTTCCACATGTGAAGCAGGTTATTACTCCACCTCTTCCTCTTCCTCTACCTCTAGTACGAGGAAAAGTATTGTTGTCAGCATAATCTCCTCTCTGCTCAATATGTTGTCCTCGCTATGAACTTCCACCTCTCTCAGTTCGAGTCTGAGGTTTCTTCCAGTCCTCCTTGGGCTTCTGATATTTGTCATGGGCAACTGATTTACCTTTGGGCTGACTTTTGCCTCGGCCTCTTTGACCCTGCTTTCGGCTCAGCTTCTCTTCCGCTTTCAGAGCCATCTGATAAGCATCTTCCACCGTTAGGATGGTTATCATGCTCATCTCATCCTGGATATCATATCTCAGGCCATTCATGTATCTAGAAACTTTTTCATCATCGCTCTCCCGATGACATGCCCTGATATTCAGCCTGTAGAATTCCTCATTGTATTCTTTCACTATCATCAACTTCTGCCTCAGGTTCTGCATCCTCCTGAACAGAGTAATTTGGTAATCCTTGGGGATGAATTTCGCCTTCATCTTCGCGATCATTCTGTCCCAGCTCTTGATTTTCTGCTTGCCTTTGCAGCGTCTGTCAGCTTGTAGTTCATCCCACCACAATGTTGCATGTCCTTTCAATCTAGTGACAGCATGGTTGAATTTCTTGTCCTCTTCGACATCTTCATAGTCGAAGTATGTGTCTAGAGCTCTAATCCAGTCTAGAAGCTCCTCTGCATCTAGATTTCCCTCATAAACTGGAATGTCCATATTCACTCTTGCACCCATTCTTACAATAGCTCTGATCAAACGTTCATTTGATGCATCTTCAGCTGCAACTTCTTCTTCACGTTCAGCCTCAATCTCACTTTTGGAATCACTAAGATCCCCTGCACTGATTGTACACCTTTGTGTTGTCTCCATGTCACGCATCTCTCTCTCCATAGTTGGATCTGTCATCTGCCTACCTCTTCTTCTTGGCATTTCCCTCTCCTCTGGTGGATCGGGTGTTTGCTTGTCCCTTCTCTTTGGCGGCATGGTGAATTTTCTTCTTCTTCTCTGCTACAGAAAGCAAAGAACCTTTATGTGCTCTGATACCACTTGACGTCAATGCACGGTCCCTCCACAACCCGCAGGCCAGAAGGTCCACGTCAGCACAGGATATTTCCTTCACTACTGGCCCGAAGAACTCTAAATAGCTCTTCTATTCCCCTATCGGGAAATTTACACCCACAACAAACTCTCACGGGATCCCCTCTTTACACTCGGGAGATCAGACTTCGCGACTTCACGAATCCAATGATCAAGTGCTGGTCTCTTGAACCTCTGAATCCCGATTTCAGTTAATGCTGACCTCTCTCTCCTCTTGCGGGATTTTCCCTATTGGGAACTCGGCGATCGCGAGGTCGAGTAACTTGCTTTCCCGACTCCCGAATCCCGATTAGCCGAAACTCCGATTTACATGCAAGCTTTGACTTTTCCACGCCTTCTCACTTCATCGGCATTTCGGACTTCGCAATATCGCAAATTCTAGTGCGATGAGTTCGGGTTTTTACTCCACGAAACTCCAAAATAATGTGCCACCTGTCCACTCACTGACTCCTTCGTGGCCCACAAAAATCCTTGGCTGTCGGGATATCGCATTTCGGAATATCGCGATTCCTGTTGCAATGTTTATGGAACTTCAACTCTCGAAATCCCGATATAGGTATCCACGCATAAATCCAACAGCTCTGCTACCTTGGATCGATGGTCCTATCCCTCCTGAGCTCACACCTTCTGAAATACTGGCCGTATCTCCCCTGCTCTTCTGTGGGATCTAACGGTTCACGAAAATTCACGAATCCTCCGCAGAGAATACCAACCATCCATTCCCTTCCTCTGAGAACTTCCTGGATTCGACATCGTTATGCCTTCAACGACCCTTGAAGACTTCGAATTCTTCCTGAAATTTCCACGTCTCTGCGTCCTTTAGAAAAACACACTTGCACGCACTCCTTGCGGCCGATTTCCAAACACTTTCAAGTGATTGAATTACTTTGACCCTGCGCACACCTGCAGCAGTAGTCTCTACATTCTTCACTTAGGTTCGCAACCCTGAGACTTTCCTCGGCCTGTGCACTCCTTGCACGGCTCCTATGCCCAACTGCACTTTTGAATGAATGAGAACAAAAGCTTAACTACCAGAGTCCTTTGTCAACGCACTCCTTGCGGACACTTCAACTGCACTCCTTGCAGGAACTCTGGCTCAGATAGAGAAACAATTGAAACTCATTCCTACTTCCTTTCAGACTTCAAAATCAAACATGAAATCATATACACAGCATATAAAGCAAATGTATAACAGGAAGAAAACATTCATGAGCATATCGTTCAGCATCAATACTCATAGAATAAGCACGAAACCATGAATTTGAATCAACTCTTTCTATTAATCCAAATATCTGTACATGGGTGTTTTTACACAACTCTCTGATTCTGTTACAATGTACAATGAGGGTGTCTATATCCCGTTTCCCTCTTGCACTCTAAAACTGTCTAATCTACACATTCAATTCTACCTACTTGCATTAACTACTTTAAATGCCTTCTATCTACTAAGGATGAGAGCGAATCCCTCAAGGTCCGTTTACATTATACAAAGGTGCTCCTTCTTAATGACTTCATTTAAGATTGCGCAACAACTTCAAGGTGATTTCAAAATTTGTGTTGGGTGCTTGTCCAGCTGTTTGTTGTCTCTGCGCTGGCTCGCTTGATGTTGGCGATGCTCCTGCATCATTAATTCTATAATGGATCACTACTACTGGATTTGAATAGACTCTAGTTTGATAGATTGGGTTCTATCAACAAGATGGGACTTGCAACAAGCTGGGTCTTGCGCCAAGCTAGGTCTTGGCAGAGAGATGGTGCTTTCCGAGGGTTGGTGCTCCTTATTTCAGTTGGTGCTAACAAGAAAATCCTCGATCACATATATTCATATTTATGTTCATATCGATTATACAAAGTTTATACAAACATCTAGCTCTTTGTGTTCATTATAATTATGATGTGATTGTTCTTAATATGTTCAATTATGTTTTAACCAGTAACTTGTGAAAATAAATTGTTAAAATAATTCACACACTAATTCACCTGCCCCTCTTAGTGTGAGTCATGTGTTCTTCAAATCTAACCCTTGTTGTCATCGAGAAGCAAAATTTTTTCTTTTTTTTCAGCACAAAAACAACAATCCTCTTGCTAAACAATACAATATGTTTTTCTAACCTATTTGGTTAAAAGTTTCCTTATTAAGTAAGAGGTCTTGAGTTCAAGTCTCTCTTTTGTTAATTTATTTCGAAAACGTTCATGCTCCATTGTAAAGTGTATTTCACTTCATGTATAAAAGTGAATCACCATAAGTGATTTAATTAGAGTTATTTATTTTGCATACAATTTTTTTTTTATAAAGTAAATTCGTTGTAAAAGTGAACCCCACTTATTTTTATAAAAATGGGTCACTTCATAAAGAAGATTACACCATCACGTGGTCTTTTGGTTACCGTTTATGCCTTTTTTTAAAAGGGCACAAATTTCACATTCGAAGTCCGTTTTCAATGTTATTTTTTTAAAACCACCTAATTTTTCGAGAACTTTCCATCCAGATCACTAGTTTCAGTTTTTAAATCCATATTATATACATATTTAATATGGCTCCTTCAAGTAATCTTTTGATTGCCAATACCAACTACTTCCAATGGAAATTCCATATGGAGTATTTATTAAGAAGTAACGGCTTGTACCAGATTACCTTGTGTAAGGAAATAGAACCTACTGATGCTGATAAGAAAGTCAAATGGGATAATAGGAATGGCGAAGCACATGGACTAACCAAAATTTCCATCTCTCTTGATTTAAGGTTCCATTTTCAACAAATTGATAAAACCAAAGAATCTTCAGAAAGTATTGAATTTTTGTTTGGTAAACATAATATTATTCGAGCACAACAGTTAGAAAATCAAGTACTGACTTTAATCCAAGTGATTTTTCTTGCATTGAAGACTATCTATCTAAGATTAAAACACTCAGAATTTTATGTGAAGAATGTAATATAAATATAGAAGAAGATCATTACATCTATCTTATTCTTTCTAACCTAGGTAGTGCATATTTTGTGTTTGTATCTACCTTTTATGCCATGCAAGAGGCTTCAGGGACAGCTTATCAAAAACCCACTCTTGAGAACTTTTGTGATGCTTTGATTATAGAGCAATATAAGCTTGTACAACTTGGAGTGATCAACATTGTAGCTACCTCTAACAAATCCTTAATCATCCATCAGAAAGATAAACCCAAGAATCCCAAGAAGAAACATACTCACCATAACAACAAGCAATATAAGGGTCCCAAACCCAGTCAGACAGCTTCCGCTTCTAATGGTGACAAAGGAGAAAAATATAAAAATAAGAAGACTGACAAACATTTCAAATTTTGTGATAAATATGGTCGTGATGAGTCCAAATGTTTCAAGAATATGGAATCTTAAGAAGCAGCGATGAAGAAGCACAACATCAATATTAATTATAATTCTTCTTCTTCTTCTCATGGACATGCACTTTATGCTTCTATTTTCTCCTTCAATACAACTTCTACTTCTTCTTCTGATGAGTGGCTTATTGATTCCGGAGCATCTTATCATATTGCTAAGGATATACACATATTTTCTTCTCTAAATGAATGTAACACCAAGAAAATATTTGTTGGTGATGATAGATCTCTTAGTGTTGAAGGATTTGTAACAATTCAAGTAGAAAATGGTCATTTCAATGATGTATTATGTGTTCCAAGTCTTTCTTGTAACCTTCTATTAGTATATCAAATCACTCATTCAGGTGAAGATAAAAACGTAGATTTTTCACCTCACCAAGTTGTAATCAAGGATATAAAAGATCCTAAGCATGTTATTGCAACTGGAATTGCTGATGATATTACCAGGTTGTACAATTTTGAAAACTTTGGGTCATCATCTTTTTCATTAGTTTTTGTTGCTCATAGAGATGACTTGAGCAAACTTTTGCATGAGCGGTTTGGTCATCTAAACTATTGCTCATTGCAGCAACTATGTAATCAACAGATGGTGATTGGACTTCCTCCTATTTCATGCAGAGATGGTGATTGGACTTCCTCCTATTTCATGCAGAGATGGTGTTTGTTCTAGATGTGTTCTCTGTTGGACACACCTACTACACTGAGAGGGGGTGGGGTGAACAATGTAGGGATATTTTTCCCAAAACTTCCCTCTTACACAAACCTCATTAGTTAGCAATCACCATTAACTCATTACTCATTGTTGTCATTTATAACCAGTTAAATGTGAACACATATCAGCAATATATCATCAACAAGTCATCACCACAAGGAACACAAAGAACACAAGATGTATGTACAATTTTATTTTTATTACAGACTACAATCCTTGGATTTTATCAGCAACAACTGAATAGAGTACAACTCTACAAGAGCACCAGCTCTATAATGCAAGAATCGACTTACATCCTCAAAACCAAATGAGATGAGGCAACAATCTTCAATAGATATCAATCTGTCACATGTACGTGACATGTCGGTAGTGCAGCACGCATATTTATGTTCCCTACCAGTAGTACAACCCGCGTATGTGTGTGGCTAGTCTATGCTACAGACTACATATACTTCTGAGGAACTAGGGTTTTTCTTTACTTCACACACTCAGATCCTCTGCAACTTGCAATCACATTCTCTTCTGTCTTTCATTGTCCAAACTAACCCACATCCAATCGCAACACATCCAAGCTCTCCAACAACTTACTCATGCTCCTCAACCATACAATATGAATGCTACTCAATCATGTATAAGCAATCAACATACTATGTAAATCATATCAACACTGAATCATAAGAGTTCTTCTCACTCCATCAACCAACATAAACCACATCACAATAGCTATACCAAGAATTCCTTAAGCATTCACCACACAACAACCAAGAGTATCCATCAAGACAACAATGCAACCATACTAGAGTTTTTATGACAGATCTGAGCCCATAGAATGCAGATCTAAAACCTGCTTCAGTCTTCAAGAGCCTATCATCAGCTCAATTAGAAGTCTTCATGATTTTATCTACTATACACTCCCTGTCCTACTTCAACCTGTGTATGTATGCATCCTGTCCCACTGCAGCCCGCGTATACCTCAGAAACTAGGGTTTCTGAACCTCCGATACTTTTTTCATCATGATGTTAGACTTTGCTAAAACTTTGATGCGTTCATGAGATCCTCCATACTCTCTCTTTCTCAGAATAGATCTTCAATTCATGCTCAAGAGATCCTCCCAAAAAAGCGTTTTTCATAAGAGACCCTTGCCTCTTATTTATACTCTCCAAGTAGCTTCCACTTCTAGGTCACTTAACCTATTTTCCTCATTTTAGGGTTAACCACTTCCCATAATTAGAAAGTTATTCATTACTTTATTAAAATAATCCTTCTTGACTTTGTCACTTTACTTTATCATTAAAATAATGATTTCTTCTTTTCAAGGACTTTGACTTCTTTAACCTTTTGGGGCTTCAAGCCAACTCATGGGGGTCCTCCAACTTTGTAAGGCTATAACTCTAAAACTATGAGGAGTTATGTGGCATTACACATACCACCGGAAATGACATGCCAAGCACTATCCATCTAGGATAGTTTCATGGACAAATTCATTGATCTTCATCTCATTGTTCCACAATTAAGCATGGGTTCTCCAATCATACTTCAAGGATAACTCAACCATAAAGCTTCTTCTCATGAGGGATTTCACCATAAGGGGACCACTTTGGAGTTCATCCATTTGTTTACCTTGTCAACCATGATAAGACTATAATGATTCATCATTACATTAATTCAACTATGCACCATATCGATACATCTTCATCATGTATCAATGAAAACTCATTGATCCATCTTCATCTATCCATTCTCATCAAGGAAAATACATATTACATCAAGACATTGTTCATCAATCATTAATCAATCACTTGACATCAATAAATCAATCACTTGACATCAATCAATCAAACCATTGGCGTCAATGACAACATGATCCAACAATATCCCCCTTTGGCATTGATGAAAATACCAACATTGATGTCAACACCAATCATTGATGTCAACATGTATACAAGGCATGCTCTACATCAATAGTCATCAATCACATCAAATGTGACTATCTCTCCACATCAAAATCACATCAATGTGACTACCTCCCCCCCTTTGACATCAATGGCAAAGGGCCATTCTCCTCTTGGGGTTGTTCCCCTTGCTTGAACTCTCCTTGGGGCTCCTCCCCCTGCCTGAATGCCTTTTATCTTCCTCTTAATAATCTCTCCCCTTTTGAACAAAGGATGTCAATCTGATGTAATGCTGAAGATACATTGCTCATGCTCCCCCTATGATCATCGCTCCCCCTAGAATTATGCATCTTTGATTTTTCTTCAAGTATATGGATCTTTTCTAGGTATGCATCTAATAAATCTCTTCTCCTAGAATCATGAAAAAAATGACTCCCCCTATGGGTATGTCTCCCCCTATATTTTCTACAATATGAACAACATGAAATGTGTCACATACCCACTACCTAAATCAGATTTTTCTAGCCTTCTGCCGAATCAAAAGCCCTAAAAATCCATGGGGGCCTAGCGTAAGCTAGCTCTTTTCTCTCTCTCTTCGTTCCCATGTGATCGCGGGTCATGATCACGGTTCAATTAAATGCAGTGCCTATTTGTATTTCGCACCTCGGTGCTACAGTAATGTAAAATTGTTCAACTCTGCAACTGCCGAACCCTGACAGGGATAGCGACCGACCAATAGGGACAAATCCCTACAGGGTTAGCAAATGGCCAATCGGAACAAATTCCAACAGGGCTAGAGAACAACCAATGAGAACGGGCCCCGTCGCCCGGTTAAGTGGAGTACAAGTGGCAGAGGGGGAAGTGCGACACGGTAGCCGACAGGACAGGAGGGGCCCCACTTCACACGTCACTCTATTCCAGACCCCCCCCCCCC
>JASDQU010101069.1:63580-123029 GCA_032191745.1 Picea mariana | reverse complement strand
ACTGCGCGCTCACGCCCCGGCATAAAACTAGCATCTCTTCCTCACATCGGACAATCGTTATGGACCCTAAGATTTCTCGAAGGAATCTTGTCCGTCCATTGGGACTTAACCACATGCTAGTGTCCCGACATTATGGAACAGGATTTGTCAAGGAAAGAGCTCGAGTTTTTGTCAGCGGAACTCCCGAATCCCCGATCCTCGATTTTCCTGAAACGGGTAATCTCTCAACACGTCACTTCCTTAAATCAGACGGTCCAAAACTGCTCTGGGGTTTCCACCCAGGAAAATCCTGATCCCTTGTCGCCAGGACTCTCGATCTCGTGATTCTTGATTTCCTGAAATGGGAGATCTCACGATGTGTGGCCTTTGTCAATCGGACGGCTCAGATCCGTCCCAGGGTTTTCACCATAGAAAATCCTGAACTCTTGTCAACAGGAATCCTGATTCCGCGATTCTCGATTTCCTGAAATGGGTGATCTCTTGACACGTGGCCTCCATCAATCAGACGACTCAGATCCGTCCCGGGGTTTTCACCATAGAAAATCCCGAACTCTTGTCAACAGGAATCCCGATTCCGCGATTCCCGATTTCCCGAAATGGGTGATCTCTTGATGCGTGGCCTCCGTCAATCGAACGACTCAGATCCGTCCTGGGGTTTTCACCATGGAAAATCCCAAACTCTTGTCAACAGGAATCCCGATTCTACGATTCTTGATTTTACGAAATGGGAGATCTCACGACATGTGGCCTCCGTCAATCGGACGGCTCAGATCCGTCCCAGGGTTTTTGCCCCTAATACACTGGAGTCTTAACCTTCGGGTAACTCCTGACAGATCCAATGACTGTCGGGTTTTTCAGCCGAGATATGACGGCTCATAATGGTTCCTACCCATGCATTCTTCCACGACTCTCTGGGCGTGGAAAAGATCCACGGTCCAGATACTCTCATGAACCTTGGGGATCTATGGTCCTAAACTCTTCACTACCCACGAAGACACCGGAAAACCAAGTGGTAAGGCATTTAACGCCCTACTTTCTCCTACTAATCTAACGATCGTGGGTGACCGCAGATTCCCCAACGAAATCTTGTCCGTCTATTAATACCTATAAGGTTAAGGTACTTAAATTTCCAGCTCCTTCCTCCAATCTGACGGTCGTGAGTGACCACAGATCTCCCGACGGGATCTCATCCATCGATTCGTTACTTCATCCTTATGCTGTCATCTCGGTTTTCAAGAGGATCATTCCTCCTTATGCAGGGTTACTAAGGCCTTACGCCTTCACAACCGCCTTCCCAGTTCTTGATGGGATTTTCAAGGAAGGTAATTATATGGGGAGAGTTACTCAGGGTACTACCTGAGGTATATAAGGATGTCGTCCTCCCGAGAGCCAGGCGTGAAGTCTGAGTTGGATCAGTACGCACACAAATAACGAATTCATGAGGACATAAACCATACGTAGTCTTTCCATATAAATATACAACTACTAGTACTGATCAAAACACCATACTGTCATTCTTATAATGAAATCATTCACAGTTTCACAGCTTATGAGAATAATTATCAGAATAAGCACATATATATATTTCAAGATGCCAGAGGCAAAACACTTATCAAAGATAACACCAGGGGTCAAGCAACTGCTGAGAGGGGTGCTCGTTTCCACCCAACTGTAGGCTTAGCGACTCCCAGCGGATTTACCACTAGCCACCCTCGAGCTGAGACCACGATGCTATGAGACTGTGTCTCTATTTTCCAGTGACCAGGAGCGAAGGTTGCAATCCTTCCTCTCTGCTATCACTCACTCTATATATTTCCAGAGTTCTCCCCTCGCGTCTGCCCCCCAATCGCTTCTACCCCACGCCTTATCCTCTTGCAAGGTTGCATGTGGCGCGATTACCCTCACGCTGGTCAGGCCTGACGGCTCTACGGATGGGCGATTCACCTCCCATCCCTCATTAATCCATCTACCTACTAGCCTGCGAGACATTTAATTCGGGGCCAGCGAGCCGCTTTTGGTTCTCCGGGCCAGTGGAGTCCAAATACGGTATTAATTCTTGGTGGAATTTAACGCCACCTTTCCAGTTGCCTTCCACCGTCATCGTGGTCTCTTTTTCTGCACATCCCCTCTTAGCAGTCCTGCAATAAAATTCATAATGTTATTCACATTTATTGACCTTTTCCTCAAGGTCCATTTACATCACATATTCACATTTATGAGTTTGCCATAGTTCTTGGCCAGTCCAGTTATTTTTACAAGCTGGGGGAAACAGGGTGTTACAAAATGCTACTGCACAACCAGATCATTGATAAACTTCTCTTTCAATGATGATCCTTGGACCTGTCCATGCATAAAAATTGTGCCATACCAGACATCATGAAAAAAAATATATGAAAACAATGAAATAGAGAATCATGAACAAAATATCAACCAAATACATCATGTACTCAAATGTGCCCACCATGCACACTACTCATGTACTTCAACCAAGTACATAAACACCATACAATGTGCCAAAATATATCAACCATATGCCTCCATCAACATGTCAACCATGTGCTTCTACCAATATGCCAACCATGTGCATCTACCAATATGCCAACCATGTGCATCTACCAACATGCCAAACAAGTGTCATATCACTCATGATATGTCTCTACCATGAACCAAGTGCCACAAAAATGTATAACTATGTCATCCAATACATCATGTGCCAAAGTATATGTTAATCAATTCATACCAATGGTGTACTTTTACAAAAGTACTCATCATCCAAACATATACCATCTATGAGTGTACCATCATGCACTGATCACACATCACCACTTTTACCAAGCGAGTATATCAACCATGCACCAATACCACAACAAGATGACCCACAATCAAGATGTGTCCTCATGCAAAAATCCATCACAAAACATGTGCCAATCAAACTGCTAGTAGGTACCTCTGCCAATGTACTAGAAGTGTACCAATCATGCATCAACAAGCTATGACTCCCTAATGATGTACAACATGACTATCAACTTATCAACTACATGTCCGAATATGTATCCCATCCATATGCCAAAATCATGCACCAAGATATCCAATCAAACATGATTTCAATAATGCATCATAAGATATATCACATAACCAAGGTGCCATAACTTCATTGCAATAACCAACATTGTTCTTCAACAGAAAATGCCTCAATCCATGCTCATGGGTTAGTGCCATGCATCCAAGATAGCCTTTCATTTTATATCATCACTTTACATAATCCAATATGTAATCATGAAAACTTGCAGGAAACAGTGTCAAAACCTGCAACAAACCATGTCAGAGCCTGCAACACAAAGCTATACCATCACATCAAGATGCAACCCATGTGCATTTCCGTTTTCCCAAGGCGTTACCACATATACATGACCTGCTACACAACAGTTTGCGTATATACACAACCTATTCAAGGTCAAAAAGCATATGTATGCAGCTGATACCACTGTCACCTGCGCATGCTTCAGTAGATGACACACTTGAGGTTCCTTTAAGGCTTCCATTCTGCTCTGGCTGCTCAGTCTTCTTCACCCACTTCTGAAGGTGTCCCTTCTTCTCAGAACTTGATCTCTGAGATTCCATATTTTCAAAAATGTCTCTTCTAATAACATCATGCCTTCTTCTAGTCATGCTATATGAATTCCTCATCATGGACTTTCTTCTTGTGTTCCAACAGTCCTAGGATTTGTGACCAAATCCACTACAGCTATAACATCTCATGTTGTGACAATGAACAACAATGTGTCCTACTTGATCACATCTCCAACACCTTGTGTTGTTATGAAGTCTTCCATTATCTCTTCTTGCATAAGATATACATTCCAAAGCTTTGTGACCATATTCATTACATGAATAACATTGACCATGAAAAACACTTGCATACCTTTGCTTTGGTGTCCATCTCTTTTGATGTCTCCTTGCTTTGTTATTTTGAAACTCCCTTTGCCTTGTTTAGATGGTTGATTTGCAACATTGTATTCATCCTTTGAGATTGAGGGAATTAACTCATGTTTCTTTGAGGTGCTTGCTTCAGCATGTGTAGCTTCTCTCTCAATGTATCCAAGAATTTTTTTTATCATTTGGTGATCTTTGACTTTCCAAGATTTCATTCAAGATTTTTGAGCTATTCAAGAATTTATTTGACTTCTCTACTTTCTTTCTAAGATCAACGACTTCAACTTCTAACTTATGAAATGACTCTTCCTTTTCATTTATTTGATTCTTCAATAGTTCCTCTACCCTTTTGGCTTCTTTAATTTTGGTCTTGAGATGGACAATAATTTCAAGAATTTTTCTAATATCATCATCTACCTTCTTATCTTATTTTTCATTCTTTAATCTTGTGATCTCTTCTTCCTTTTCTTTTAATTGATTCCTTTTACTCTCTTCTTGTTCCTTGAGCATTTCCCTTAACTTCAAGATGTTCCTTTGACTCTTATTAAGAAACTTTTTAGTGTTATCTGAAAGATAGTTGTATTCTATATCATAATTGTCATTTATATTATATTCATATAAACTATCTTCAACTTTCATTTGAATTTCTAATAGATCTTCTTCTATTCTTTCCATGGGATAACTACCATCAAACTCTACACCTACTATTTCTATATTTTCTTCTTCACATGTAAAGAAATATTCAATGTCATCACACTTTGAATTATTGCAATCAAGGGTCTTTGAGGATTCTTTACCTTCATTTGAAACATATTCAAGATCTTCCTTTTTTCCAACATCATCACATGTTTCTTTGTCTTCGTTTGAAATGTATTCAAGATCTTCCTGTGTGCCAACATCATCACATGATTCCTTGTCTTCATTTGAAATGTTTTCAAGCTTACATTTAGAAATAATGCAATCAAGAATTTTTGGAGATTCTTTACCTTTAATGATCTTGATGGAGTGGTCTTCAATATCTTCCTTCTTGCTTTGATATGTCTTCTCTAGCTTTATCCATATATCCTCGGCGGAAGTGCATTGTCCCATGCTCTCTTTGATAGGGTTTGAGAGTCCACTAAAAATGGTCTTGAGAGCCAATGCATCATTATTATTTCCTTCCCTTTGAGCTGCAAACTTTGACTTGTTCTTCAATTAAACTGATCCGCCAATGGCTGCCTTCAAAATACAAATTCCCATTTCCTTCAAATGCACTCTCATGTCTATTCTCCACATAGAATAATTTTCCTCATCAAGGATTGGAATTTCATCATCCATTTGTGTGTCCATGTATCTCCTCCAAGATTGTTAAGTCTTATAGTGAAGGCATACTCTAATACCAATTTTTGGACACCCCGACTACACTGAGAGGGGGGGTGAACAATTTAGGTCTCTTTTTCGCAAAACTTCTCTCTTACACAAAACTCATTAGTTAGAAATCACCATTAACTCATTACTCATTGTTGGCATTTATAACCAGTTAAATATGAACACATATCAACAACATATATCAACAATATATCATCAACAAGTCATCACCACAAGGAACACAAAGAACAAAAGATGTATGTACAATTCTCTTTTTATTACAGACTACAATCCTTGGGGTTTATCGGCAACAACTGAATAGAGTACAACTCTACAAGAGCACCAACTCTATAATGCAAGACTCATCCTCAGCACCAACTGAGATGAGGCAACAATCTTCAATAGATATCAATTTTTCATAGGTACGCGACTTGTTGGTAGTTCAACACACATATGTACGCGCCCTACCAGTAGTACAACCCACGTATGTATGTGGCCAGTCTATACTAAAGCTTGCATATACTTATGAAAAACTAGTGTTTTTATTTACTTCACACACTCAGATTCTCTGCAACCTACAATCACATTCTCTTTTGTATTTCACTATCCAAACTGACCCACAGCCAATCACAACACATCCAAGCTCTCCAACAACTTACTCATGCTCCTCAACCATACAATATGAATGTTACTCAATCATGTATAATCAATCAGGATACTATGGTAATCATATCAACTATGAATCATAAGAGTGTTTCTCACTCCATGAACCAACATAAACCACATCACAACAGCCATACCAAGAATTCCTTAAGCATTCACCACACAACAAGCAAGAGTATCCATCAAGACAACAATGCAACCATACCAGAGTTTCTATGATAGATCTGAGCCCATAGAATGTAGATTTTGAACCTCCTTCAGTCTTCAAGAGTCTATCATCAGATCAACCACAAGTCTTCATGATTTTATCTACTGTACACAACCTGTCCCATTGCATCCCGCGTATACCTCAGAAACTAGGGTTTATGAACCTCTGAGACTTTTGTCGTCATGATCTCAGACTTTACCGAAACTTTGATGTGTTCATGAGATCCTCCATACTCTCTCTCTCTCTGAATAGATATTCAATTCATGCTCAAGAGATCCTCCCAAAAAATGTGTTTTTCACAAGAGACCCTTGTCTCTTATTTATACTCTCCAAGTAGATTCCACTTCTAGGTCACTTAACCCACTTCTAGGTCACTTAACCTATTTTCCTCATTTTAGGGTTAACTACTTCCCATAATTAGAAAGTTCTCCATTACTTTATTAAAATAATCCTTCTTGACTTTGTCACTTTACTTTATCATTAAAATAATGATTTATTATTTTCAAGGACTTTGACTTATTTGACCTTTTGGGGCTTCAAGCCAACTCATGGGGGTCCTCCAACTTCGTAAGGCCATAACTCTCAAACTGTGAGGAGTTATGTGACATTCCACATACCACCGTGTTGAGCCTCATAAATGTCACGTTTATATCCTCTTTTTCCTTCACTATTCCTTACATTTCATTGTCCCATTAACCTTCCATCATACCATTTCCATAATAATACTTGGGTTTCTCCTTATTATTTTCCATTGTATTCATTTTAGTATTATAAGTGAATTTGTGATTAAATATTAGAAAAATGGCATATTTTCATTATATATCAAGGTTGGATGAGTTTGATGATGTGTGCAAGCATATGTGAAGATTTCAACAAAGTCAAATATTACCACCAAGCCTCAAATTCGAATTTCATCTTCAAGCTTTGAACATTTGAAGAATATTTGGGACAATCATTCAAAGCATATTCAAAGGAGAAGATCATAGAGATTTTGATAGGATATCTTATCCAAGATATGAGTGGAGTATTTGAAGGAATAAGTTGAGAGAATAGTGGATCTGTAATTATGAAACTCTTCAAGACTTTCATGTATATAAGAGAGTGTTTTCTCTTCATGAAGAGTCATGTAATTCACAATGGAGAATAGCTTGGAGAGTTAGAAATCATGTTATTCATAATTTAGTCTTGTAATTAGGAGAAGGGGATTCTTAGCTTTGATTCTTTCATGCTTTTTCATTTGACTCTTGTAATATAATTTGAGATTGATATATTGTGTGAGCTCACTTATGTCTTTTGTCATTCAACTCTTCATATGTTGTATTGCTTCCTAGATTAATTTCTTGCTTTCCTAGATTAGTCTTTCAATGCTTTCTTAGATTAATTTCATTTCAACAATTTAGATTAGATTACTTATACTTCAGTCCTGCATATATAGTGTGTGTGTTTTGTAAGACTACGAACCTTGGATTGACAAATTAAATAGTTGGGCAAGTAATACAACAGAATTAAATGAGAATATTTCCGCCTAACACACCGGAAATGGCATGACAAGCACTATCCATCTAGGATAGTTTCATTGACAAATTCACTGATATTCATCTCATTATTCCACAATTAAGCATGGGTTCTTCAACCATACTTCAAGGATAACTCAACCATAAAGCGTCTTCCCGTGAGGGATTTCACCATAAGGGGGCCACTTTGGAGTTCATCCATTTGTGCACCTTGTCAACCATGATAAGATTATAATGATTCATCATTACATCAATTCAAATATGCACCATATCGATCCATCTTCATCATGTATCAATGATAACTCATTGATCCATCTTCATCATGTATCAATGACAACTCATTGATCCATCTTCATCTATCCATTGTCATTAAGGGAAATACATATTACATCAAGACATTGTTCATCAATCATCAATCAATCGCTTGACATAAATCAATCAATCACTTGACATCAATCAATCAAACCATTGGCATCAATGACAACATGATCCAACATTATCGACAAACATCATCGGGACAACTTTGACAAATGTGCCTCTTGGCATGCCTTGGGCCCTTTGCAGCTTGTTCATAGTGATTTGTGTGTCCACTTTATTCTCCTTATTTTTCTGGGTGCAAGTATTTCTTAACTTTCATTGATGACTTTTCCAAACGTACTTGGGTTTACTTCTTAAAACTTAAGAGTGAAGTTTTTGACAAGTTTTTGGCCTACAAGGTCCTTGTAGAAAAGAAATATGGACATCAAATTCAAAGGTTAAGAATAGATAATGGAGGCGGATATGTGAACAATAATTTTACAAGTTACTGCACTACATAGGGCATCCAAATGAAACACATTTTTCCATATACACCACAACAAAATGGTGTTTTTGAGAGAAAGAACCACACATTAAAAGAAATGGCTAATTGTATGATCCAATCTAAGGGATTAAGTCTAAATTATTGGGCATAAGCCATCAACTGTGCAAATTACATAGTAAATCACACTCCCACATAGGCTCTTAAAAATATAAGACCGGAAGAAGCTTGGACTAAAATTAAACCAGATGTAAGTCACTTTCGTGTATTTGGAAGTATAGCATGGGCTTACATTATTGATGAGAAAAGGAAAACATTGCAGCCTAAAAGTGAGAAGTGTATATTCATTGGTTATTATGAAGATGTAAAAGGTTATAGACTTCTTCAACCACATTGTAATGAAATTATTATCAGAAGAGATGTTAAATTTGATGAAAATCTCTTGCCCTGCGAGCCTAATTTGGTGTTTGTGTGTTCTTTGGCCTATGATCCTAATTCGACATTTGTGCCTTCTTCTGTCTGTGAGACATCTTTAACGTTTTTTCCTTCTTTTGGTTTGGTATTTTCTTCAGATGATGACAGTGAGGATGAAAATCCACCTCCGCCTACTCACCTTCCTCCAGATGAGTCCTTTGAACCTAAACCAGCACTAGTTCCAGCTCCATTGCTTCCTAGATGGGTCTATTCAACACGAAAAACAATTGGTTATCTTTTCAGTGATCCTTCAGATCAGCATCAGACACATTCACAGTTCCATCGAGCCTCTTCTCTTTTGGCTCAAGTTTCAGAGACTCGTGATCCAGAGTCATTTGCAAAAGCTTCAGGTCATCCAGATTGGGATACAACAATGGATGAAGAGTATCGTTCTTTAATGGAAAACAATACTTGGGATCTTGTACCTCTTCCAAAAGGAAGAAAACTTGTCATATGTAAATGAGTCTACAGAACTAAGTATGCATCAGAAGGAAGTGTTGAAAGACACGAGGCTTAGTTAGTTTCCAAAGGATTTTCCCAAGTTGAAGGAATTGACTATAATGAAACCTTTTCCTCTATAGCCAAAATGAATTCCATATTTCTTGTTCTTTCCCTTGCTACCTCACATAAATGGGAGTTCCATCAGATGGATGTTAAATTATCCTTCTTGCATGGATATTTGTAGAAAGAAATCTACATGGAACAACCTCCTGGATATATCTAGAATGACTCTAGCCTTGTTTGTCGCCTTAAGAAATCTATTTATGGTATTAAGCAAGCTCCCTGAGCTTGGTATGCCAAAATAAACATCTTTCTTATTTCCATTGGATTCTTTAAATGCCATTATGATCCTAATGTCTATACCAAGAAAGTAGGAATCCATATCATAATACTTGTCCTTTATGTTGATGACCTTATCCTTACTGGTAGTGACTCAAAACTTTTAAACCATGTGAAAACCAGCCTTAAGAAGAAATTTGAAATGATAGGCTAAGGATTTTTGCACTATTTCCTTGGCCTCCAAGTTTTTCAAACCAATGAAGAAATTTTTCTTTCCCAATATAAATATGCGTGTGACCTTCTTCATCACTTTCAGATGGATGATTGTAAACCAACCCCTTCTCCCTTCTAGTCTGGAGTCAAGCTTGTTTCAACCTGTACTTCTCTCGAAGTTGATGCCACCTTATATCATCCGTTATTTGGTATCCTCTTATACTTGACTCATACCCGTCCCGATCTTTCCTCTTTTGTTGGTCTTGTTGCCTGATATATACAAACACCCCATGAAAGTCATTGGAAAGCAACTAAAAAGATACTTTTCTATGTCTGTGGTACAGTTCAGTTCGAGATACATTACAATTCAGGAGGGACTCCTTTATTGATTAGTTTCACAGATTCAGATTGGGCCGATGACCCTGATGATCAGAATTCTACTGCAGGTTATTTTTTATCCTTGGTTCAAGAATTGCCACTTGGGCATGTAAGAAACAACATGCTATTGAACTTTCTTCAGTAGAAGCAGATTACCAAGAAGCGGTAAATGCAAGTTAGGAAGCCTTATGGATTCGACATATTCTTTCATAGTTTGGATTTCAGCAACAACATTCAACCAAGATTTGGTGCGACAATCAGAGTGCCATCAAGCTCATCAAAGACCCAGTTCAACATCAACCCAAAAAACACATTGAGTTACACATGCACTTCATCAGAAATCCCATTCATGATCAAAATATTGAAGTCCTCTTTTTCCCTACAGAAGATCAAGTTGCAAACATTTTTATAAAGTCTCTTACAGAAGTGAACTTTTCCAAACTTTGATCTATGTTAGGAGTTCAGGAAGTTGTCATCAAGGGGGGATAGGCTCTAATGCCTCCTTCCTTCTCCTATTGTATCATTATTGTAAATCCTTCAATCCTATCCCAAGTTGTTCTTAAGGGGGGATGTTAGGATATTTAGACACTTAGGATTTAGTTAAGATCTACTTGGTCTAATGTGTCATTAGGTAAACATGTGTTTCTTTAGTATGCATTAGTATGCATTTGTAGTTAGGAAATCCAACGGTCATGATATGTTCCTGACATAGAGTGATCCAATGGTTAATATTCTCCTCGATCTTAATGACCATTGATCCATGGATTAACACCCAAGTCATCCATGATCTCTATTTAGAGAGCATGGAGGGTCATTTTCTGATGATCAATTGTGAGAAACTCTCTTGTAAAATATCTCTGTATTTATTTTTTATTTTGGATTAATAAACTAATCCAAGTGACTACGTTGGCTAGGGCCATGGATGTTTCCCCATAGGGGTTTACCACGCCAAAACATCGGTGTGTTGATCTTTGATCTGGTTGTGTGAGTGGTTATCGAAGGTGTTCTTCCTCTGTTGGAATACCTGTGTTGTTGAACACCCTTTTTTTGTGGTGTATTTCAATTATGTAAAAGAAAAATACCATGTCTTCCACTAAAGTCCTTGGTTCATGGGACAAGATAGTTTGTGCATGAAGCCTTTTTCCATGTCCTTTGACCCCCCCATGAAATTGTTCACTTCCATTCTTATCTAGTTTAGTGTCCCAAACCTGCCCTTGCATTTGGAGACCTGATACTTTAGAAGAAATCAAAATTTCTCTTGGTGAATTTCACTTTATATCCCACGAGACAAGAAAAAATCATTTGACTACCTTTGTTATGATTTACATTGAGATGGACCTCACCAAATATCTTCTAGAAGAAATCCAATTGTAAGTGCAAGGTGTTACTTGGAAGCATAAATTGAACTGTGATCAAGTTGCATTTATAAGTAGGTATTGATTTCACTATAGGCCCATGGCCACATAGTTCCTTTTAAAGAAATTGATAAGTGAGGCTCCCAAAATCCCACTTCGTAGCAAGGTGCAAATGAGATTTTCCATTTTATTATTGAAAATCCTAGGGAACCTTCTCTATAATTTGAGGAATAGGACTCGATTGATGATAACATTCCATCTAAGGATCTTCATGAGGAATCATTGGACATTGAATCATCAATAAATGAAGATCATACCAACAACCCACCTTAAATCTCTTCATTGATTCAATAGAGACTAATTAAAGAAGGGGAAAGAAGGGATTCAAGCCTTTTTGAAGTTGTCCTTTTTTAAAATCAATGTAATATAATGGATATTCATCATGGCCTTAATTATTGAGGTTGGACCAAAATCAAAACATTTAAAAATTAAGTTATCTTCTATCCACATTATTCTTTGGCCAAGAAAAAATAAATACTAATGTATTCTTCATTTTTATAAGGGGATTGGATTTGACTCAACCCATTATGTTCATTAGAAAATACCTTATAGTCTTAGGATTTATATAGTTACAAGGTTGGTTACATCCCCTCAACATAACTTGGAATGTCACTATTATACCAGTTTTAGTGTTTTTTTAATAAAAACACATTTTCTTAGAAAACAAAATGATACAATGAACAAATTCTCATTGAACAACAAAATGTACATGTTTTGTGAAAGGAAAACACAAAAGAAGATGCTTGATTCTCAAAGAACTGCTCAAACTATTATTGATTTGATATTAATGGCTATAGGATAAAGTGAATGTTTCAACAAGATAGAAATGATAAAAGAGTTTGAATACTTAAGCATATTTAACGTAAATATCCTACAATAAAATTGAATTGACTATTCATCGACATTCCTAATTAATGGTTAATAGAGTTGCTACATCCTGCATAAATAAATAGAGATATGAAACATAAAATCACTTCCCAGCTTAAATGGTTTCAAAAGAAACTTTATAATAGTGTAAGAAAAAAAAACGAGAAGTGCATTTTATAAAATTCAAGAAATTATTTTATTGATTTATTCAGTGGTTGTGTAATCAAATGAAATTATTATTGAAAGAAAAATAGAAGAGTCAAAATAATAATAGAAAATAAGTAAAAGAGATAATGGGGCCCCTCACATCCAATGATGGATTACACATACAAATTTAAGTAATGCAAGAACACATCTCCAATAAACACTAGTAATTGGTTGATTTGTTAAAGAATATGCTTGAGATATTCTTGAGACACAATACAATAAGATGGTAGAAAAGGCTTGAGCCACTCTCATCATTAAATTTATTCCAATGATACAAATTTATAATACATAGATGTAACTACCTTGCAAACTATATTTACTCTCGCATTGATACATTAACAAGGGATAAGGCTAGAAGGAGCCAAAATAGGATCTAATACAAACTTAGGAAAACAAATATATCCTATAATGTGAAATATATAAAGGTGGTGTAGGAATTCATGATTGTATAGAGAATCACAAGCTTAGAATCCCCCCTCAATCATAAATCTGAATAATTTTACTAGCCAGGGAACAAGAACCAATGCAAAAACCGGTATCATCTCTAATTATTCAATATAAAACTCTTGGGATAAGCCTCAATGAATATCTGCCTAAAAAGTTGCCAAATATGGATGTTGAAAACTCATAGAATATGGAAAATCCCATTGTGTAAACTTGTGAGCTAGAATGCCGGTAATTGTTCATTGATGTGAACCCAATCAAATGCCAAGCAAAAATGCATATGGATCTATTTTTCCTGTGCTAGGTCTAATGATCATCTAGGTGAATAATATTTCCACAAAATTACTCTCATAAAATGACACACAAATAGTGTCAATCAACATCCAAATCTTGAATCTTGTGTATGATCCAACTATAATATATTGAACCATAGCTTTGCCAAATAACCATGGAGTATTAAACCAGGTGTCCTATTGGAACTTCTCAAATCTCGAATCAATCACGTTGATGAAAACTTGATCACATCAATGCATGCGGCATAAAAATACAAGTGGTAGAAACCTCAAAGTGCCCAAATTGACAATTTATCACAAGTGATGAAATCTTTGCAACACTATTTTTGTTGTTATTGTTGACCATTTGGCATTTTGTTTGTCTAAGTCTACCATCTACATACTATTGTTTCCCATTTGAAATTTTTATTGTTGTTGTAAGAACTTGAATTCTAACAATCATCATTAATATTCCCCGCTTTGTTTGTTGAAAGGTAAGACACCATGGGTTATCCTGTGGGTTACCCTTAACCAATTTAACACAATAACATAATATCTAGTAGTTTTCATTGATCACTAACCATTTTTAATTCATCAATGTACTCCTCCCATTAAGGTACAAGAGAGTTCCAATTTTACTTCATTATTGCACTCCCCCCCTTAAGGTCTAAGAGAGTACCATTTTTGGAGCGAAGTCATTAACTCGATCTTGAACTCAAGAAGACATCTAGAAGTGGGCCCCATTCATGCCCAAAATCATCCTCTGTTGGAACAACTGAATGAATACATTGAAAGTCATTGGCATTTTCCACTTATCCAATCAAACATGTCTATACCTATGATTGAACTCGATAATAAGACTTATGCAAATGATTAGCCTCAAGTTTCCATAGCCAAGCATTAATCTAGACATAGTGATGTGTAGGTATTCATTGGGTGTAAAATTAAATTATGCATCAAAGGAATGCCTACACTTGAAATTTGAGTCAAACTATAAGGAAATAAGTCAAAAATACAATTAAAAAAAGTAATTTTCTTTCATTCCCTTTGAAAATTCATAACTCAACTTTTATTATTTTAACTATTATTTTATTATTTTCCTTAGGAGGCCCACTTTAGACCTCAAATTTCCTCTACTACATTAACTCCATCAATTTGTTTCCCTTTGAAAATTTCAGCAAGAAAACAACCACTCACAGATTAAATTGGTTTGAAGTTAAGAATATGAAATTTGATGTCTTTTTCATATCCTAATCCATATCAATTCTTGTTGAACTTTAATTATTCTCAAGTTCTGACAATACTTTTGGAAATATCATCTTGTTTTTTTTTCTTTCAGACATTCATGAATGTTTTCTTTTGTAACCCCAAACAAAAAAAATTCAATGTCACTTTCACTTAAACTAATTTTGGTATCATTATTTTCTTTCTAATATTGAGATTTATCATCAACTATTTGACTTCCATGAACTACATGTTGAGGAGGATTGATCTCATACAAAGGATTATTCTAAACAAACACTAGTTTATAATTCTTGATTGGCCCTTGATTATTTAGTGCCATTAACTTGTCATTACAAAATTTGGATTGCACTTGTAGCAAGTTCACCTTTGTGTGCATGACTCACAAACAAGTAAAGACATTTTCCAAAGTACTATTGGGCATTCTGATTTAAGTGTTGTTTGTTGTTTCAAGCAATGTTTTCAACAAGAAAAACAATTCCATGATTCCAACCATCACACTTGTCTGTACTTGTTGTCACACTCACTTGCACTTGTTGCTTTTATGTCAAACTCTCTTGCTTACTTGTTTTGCTATGTGTCATCCTTGCTTTCTAACAATCTTAGGGTGTTGGGTACTACCAAAATGCACCCTAGTGTTTTATTCCTCTTGGATGCCATTAAAATGTTTTTACTTCAAAGTTGACTTTGATGCAAATCACTTTGATGACTACAATGAAAAGATAATGACCTCATTCAATTTTGTGTAGGTTAGTTTGACATTTTTCACAATTGATTTTTGACTTTGAAAGGGTTAGAAACTATGCCCTTTGTACAATTCAATGAATCAATGTTAATGACTTATGAATCCTTGACAATGGTCCATGAAGTGTAGAGGAACAAACAACTTTTCACTTTTTTCTTATGAAATTAGATACTTGTTTTGTGCATGATTGAAATGATTTCTTGCTTTGTTGAATGATCAAGATTTTTATGCATTCTTACTCCATGTGTGTTGTGATGAATGACAAGTTGCAATTGTATATTTAAGTGTCAAAACTAGACACAAAATCAAGCATCCAAGGAATTATGCACCATCACACACAAGCATACAATGTTTCCTATAACCCCTTATTCTAATTTAGGGATAGATCTAGGACACATACACCACCAAAAAATGATACTTTGAATTGAAAGATGTAGTACATAAGGCTCTCAACTAGGATTATTTTCTCATTTTCAATGAGACTATGCAACCTTTGTCTTCAAATTTGATTGAATATTTATGACACGATCATTTTTTACCAAACAAATTACAAATCTTTTCTTCAAAAATATGTCTCAAAAACCTTTTACAAAGTTTAATAACCAAGACTTCAACTATTTTGCAAGGTTCCCTTCTTTCTCAAAAATTCTTTGAGTTCATTTTACAGAAAAAACAAATATTTTTGCCAAAAACCTTCATGAATTCAATAATGAATGAAAAAGAGAGAGAATACATTAAACACATCAAAAGGCTATTGATCTAGATTTTATTACCAGAACAAAATGAATACAAATTATTATCAAAATATTCTTAACACAGAATAACAGATATACAGTAAAACTGGTTTCTATTCAAAACGACCCTGGAAGTCAGGGACCCGAAAACTAGGAAAAAAATTGTTGAATTGGAGAACTTCCAAAATGAGCCAGTTGGAATAGATGGGAGGCCACCGACATCCATCTGGACCAACTATATTAAACACACCTTCACATTGTCTTGAATCTATCTGTACAATCTACAAATCTACAGTCCTCACCTCATTCAGTAAATCTTTTGGGGACCAAAATCCTCCCTAAATGGTGATGTATTATCTAGGTTGGATCATTATATTATTTGTCATATATCTCAATGCTTTAAGAGTGAGAAATTTTGAGGAACCAACTTGCAATATCATTTTGATGGCAGGTCCCATTTTGGAAAATTGGGGTTTGAAATCTTCCAAATCCATTTTGAGGCATCAAACAACATTGTTTTGGGTCAAAACTTTCCCAACAATAGATGGAATCCTGTGACACTGTTCTACACATCGAGACCTTTCGAACATTTTAAAAATCACTTCAATCAGAGCTCGTATGAAAAATGTATTCCTTCCACAAGTTGACATACCAGTTTGACCACCATGGTACGAGTGGATGCCACGTTAGCCCCCATTACTTGCCCATATGGGGATATCCACACATGTACTTTCAAGAATATTCTAAAAGGTCCAAAAATTTATCATAATTAAGGGTTGAGGAAGTCAAAACCCTACCCGTAGATGGCTATCAGATGATGTTAAATATCAAGCCGCTAGGAGGAGAAGGGGTTCCATTCTTTTGAATTTTATAGTGTTCCATAGTTGAGCATAACAACTGAGAGTAGTATTTTTGTGAGCATAACATAGGAGGGGAGATTGTGTATCACCCATACATGCCACAAAGTCAAAGGAAACTCCACATAGAGTGTCTCTTTATTTCTACTTGCATTTAAAGAAAAAAGACCAAAGTGGCGTCACCTTCTAGATGGGTTGTCTCATGTATTGGGTTTCCCAAGTTATATATTGTTTTTATTTTTGGGTAGTTTGTGATTATTGATTTATGTTCTCTATTTTTTGCATTTGAACTATTTCATATATTTTAAGAAGAAAAACAGTAATTAAAGAGTTTGGTATCTAAAGGAATACTTCATAGGAAAGATTTTAGTATTTTTATTAGATATGTTGTGACAAACTATCTAGTGGAATATCCACGATAGTTAACAGATCAAAATTAAAATCCTAAAAATTTAATTTCACTACAAACATCAGACAAAATCCATACAAAATAATGTTATGATAACTAATATATATTATAATAATACTAGCGTACACGTGTAAGGTATGTGTGCATAGTTGGCATATAAATATATCGTGTGTGTACTAATGATAACAATCAACACATCTAATGCATAATTCATATATTCTCACAATCAAGTCGATAGTGCAATAAATTTTGTAATGCATTAATCAATATTTCATGTTAACCGAATAACAAAAATTCACTAGTCATGTGATCTGGATTTTATGAGCAGAACAAAATGAATACAAATTCTTATCAAAAGATGCTTAACACAGAATAACAAATATACAGTAAAATTGGTTTCTATTCAATAAGGAAATAAGTTGAAACTGTAAAATGCAGTGGAAAACAAGCTTGCTAGAATGGTGGCAGCTTAATTAAGGCACGACGTGGGAGGTTATGCAACCATTAGAGGTTTACAAGGGAACTTGTTTCATGGGAGAATTGAATGAAAGGAAGGGGAAGCCTGGGTAGGACACCACCCCACCCACTCGAGGATTTTGTGGTGATGGATCTTCGTGAGTGTAAGAGGTATAGAGGTGGAATGTTGTGGATTTCATGATGCAACTTCACCATGATGGAAGCTAGTACTATGCAGGTAATGGGGAATTAAGTTGAGAGGAGGAATCTTTATCTTGGTGCTTGGGAAATGATGGATTCTATGGAACAAAGAAGTCTATTTCAAAGAGACCAAGGTGGAGGAGGAATGGTGATTTTGGTCGATAAATGGGTAGGCAAGGGGCATAGTTCTGGGAGGACCTTATCACATTCGTTTATGGTGTTATCCTCACTGGTATTGACCCACTTTTGTCTATCTACTCAATGGTGGATACTCAAAAAGGATTGGGTGGCTCTGAGGAAATTTGGTAGGAGAACATCAGTGTAGGTTCAAGTGGTGGTTTGTGTTGGTTTGAGGGAGTGGGTAGAAAATGAGAGTGGACTCATGTCCATTGGTACTACGTCCTGACTCTTGGTTATCCTAGTATTGGGGGAGATATTGTGTGTTGTGGTTGGGTTCATTGTTTGTGTCTGGTTCAGGATTCTGGGATGACATGTGGAGCAGCTAGAGGAGGAAAATGTAGGAAGAACAAGGGGAATATTGGGGCATGCAAAGATTCTTCCTCTCGGGTTCAGATCCTGATGAATAGAGAAGAAATTGCAGTTGAATAAGAAGAGAGGAATTATGAGGAAAATGCATGGTTAAGTCCAAAGAAGAAGTGGAGAAGGTGGAGGTTGCGATGATAGCCAATATGGAGAATATGTCAGATGTTGAGGTGTTGGAGGAGGTGAAGGATTGGGTGGAGGACCCAGTCTACTATCGAACTCGAGACATGAAATATTTTTCAGATAGCTAAGATGTATTGGCTAGTCAAGAATTTGGTGGCTCGAGATTTAGAGAAAACTAAGGAGGACTAGCAGAAAATTATCTACGCCTTGAGAATTTTCAAAGAAAAAATCAAAGCAGATTTCAATTCGATGTTTTGAGTTTGGATCATTGTATCTCAAGTCGCCAAGGAGGAGGGGAAAGGAATTCCAAAGGATGGCACAAAGGAAAACCCATTTCGGTGGACACAGATAAATAACATCAAGATAATAATTAGGCTAGCGAGGAGAATGTCGATCTGGTTATTGAGTTTGTTGAGGAGGATATCTCCCCCCTCCTAGTGTTGCTTAATGCATTTTATTTCCTTGTTTTTTTATTATCTCAAATTGATAGTTATTGTTAGGGACCTAACCCCTCACGTAGGTAGAATAATATATTCTGATGTAATAAAGGTCAATATTAATAAGGCCTGGCAATAAGGAAGAATAAGTCCAATGTAAGAAGACCTAATAGAAGCTTCCGCTTCTAGAAGGATCTTCCTCTAGATGGTTCTTTTGATAGACATATTTACTATAAATATGAGTCGAGGGTATGAGAACTTTTGTCTTGGATATTATTGTAATAGAGCTCTACTCTCCTAGAGGTTTCCCCCTCGAAGAGGCAAGTGCACATTGGTCTCAATAATCAAAGTTCTCTTTCTAGTGTTATTATGGTATTATTTTGGTATTATTGTGGTGTTGTTATGGTTATATTGTTGTTGATCTTCCATTTCTAGCATTTTATTTATGTTCTGCATACTTTTTATATCTGGAATATTACAAGTGGTATCATAGCACTTTCCTCGACAGAAAATTGTGGGTTAATTTTTTTCAGGGTAGAGACGTATTCTGATGTCTTTAAGCTACAGAGATCTATCGTTACGTGCATAAACCCGCAGTCGGGGACTTATACACGTAGGAAATACAAGTGGTACTTAAGCACACATATTTTGGCCAACCTTGTAACCCTTGTTGGTACCCCTTCGAGTGGTAGCGCATCAGACAACACCTATATACAGATTGACCTAGATTTCTTGAAGCCCTCTTTAGATAAATCGATCGGTCGCCTGACTGCTATAGTGCCATCGAGAACAACACTCGGGAAGATACTCTCTAGTACCTGGGTAGTCGGGTAGTATGGCTAAGGGCACAGTCTAGCCTCCTTAGTTGGTGCCCTTCTATATTGGGATGAGTACTATTGTTGGACCCCACACATAGATCAGAGAGCTATAGCATATGGAAAACCCTTGTCTGTAGAACCCTTGAATACCTAACCTTTGGGGAGGGAAAAAAAAAAAACATACAAGATCTATTGTCATGCAATTGTGTCTCCTACATTCGAGTTTCCAAATCGCTACACATTTCTTCCTAATTAATCATTTGGGCATTTCATCACTGAAGTATTCTTTAAATCGGAGTATAACTTTGTACGTGTAAAAAAAAAAAACTGTATTTCTGTTTCACCATTATTTGAGACCTATTCCATTGGATTTCTCTCTTCTCCCTTATCACATTCATACCTATCATTTTTCAACAAATTTTTGACCCCACCCACCCCCTTTCGGTTCCCTCGTTATCATGGCCCATACCTGTAGCCAAGACTTGGAAGCTCACTTCAATACTTTGCAATATGATTCACAGATACCCAACAAGAAGTGAGACAACTTAGTGCCAATATTGCCACCATCAATAAAAACATGCATTCCTCCATCGTCGCCTCAATCGAGGACCTCAAGCAAGACCTCAAAAAATACATTACTACCCAAATTGAATCTGTCGTTACGATGATCTGCAAGAAGCTACATATCCCCGCAGATCCTCCCTTATTTGACCCACCTTTGCATACCGAAGCTGAAAATTCATCTCATTCCCATAATTTTCAGCCCCATCACTTTCAGCATGACCTACACCTTCCGTGTGTGGATGCGACCAAATTTGATGGCTCAGATCCCACTGGTTGGGTAACTCAAATCGAACATTATTTCTCTTTGTACGACATTACAGATGAGTTGGAAAAACTATGGTATGGTGTTCTCCATCTAGATCAAGAACGTTGGCAATGGTGGCAATGGAGAAAAACTGCCCGCCAAGGGTATATTGCTTGGACACACTTTGTGGCAGAGATTTATGAATACTTTGACATTGACACCAACCATTTAGGCCTTTTGAAAAAGTTGAAACAATCTGGCCCACAGTGGAAGACTTTATAGTTGCTTTTGAGCGATTGGATTTTCATATAGAGAGCATGTTTGATGCTTTTTTCCAAGAATGTTTTATCACTGGCCTCAAGGATGAGATTTGTTCCCATGTCCTCATGGCTTGTCCTCAGAGTTGGGTGGAGGCTACTAAAACCGATAAGGAAGCACAATAGCTTGTCTCTTCTCAAATCCGGAAACCCTCCTTTATTCCTCGCACTAAAACAGTAAATCCCACTCCTCCTTCTACTCCACTAAAGATCCAAAAATTAACCAAGGCCAAAATGGATAAATGCCAACTCAAAGGCCTTTGTTATAATTTTGATGACAAATATTTTTTGGGACACAAGTTTAAGGAATAAAATATTTTTATGGCCATCTCAAAGGATGTTTCGGAAGAGGATGTTGAAGCTCCCCTTATGTCTGTATCACCTAAACCCACGGACATAATCCCTCCCTCAAATGCTCCCAAAGTAGAACCGGTCATTTCCCTAAATGCTCTCACTGGCTTCTTTGCTCCCCAAACCCTCAATATAATTGGTTACATCAAGCATAGGAAGGTCATCATTCTTGTTGATAGTGGAAGCACCCAAAATTTTATTCATCGTTGCATTTCCCAAGAAACTAATTACTATATCCATGCAGTCAATCATTTCCAAATCATGATTTCCAATGGTGGGTCCATGAAATGTGGAGGGCGTTGTGAAAATGTGTGTCTCCAAATTGGTGACTACCACCTTAAATCTCATATGTTTTCTATCAACATGGGTGGTTGTGACATTGTGTTGGGTGCAGATATGCTAAGGACTTTGGGTCCCATTCTCATGGATTTTAAGGAATTAACCATGCAATTCGACCAAGAGGGAAAACAATATAAGTTCCAAGGCATCATTGTCGTTTCCCCTGAGATCACTAGTTCCCATTGCATGGAAAAGATTCTCAAAAAAGGTCATTCTGGCGTTATTTCCCAACTCCATGCCATACAAGCAACTGACACAGCCTCTGTGTCGCATGACCTCCAATCCATCCTCTCTAAACATCAAGTGGTTTTTTCCACTCCCAAGGGACTCCCTCCTTCCTGTGGTGTTCATGATCATTCCATTCCCCTTGTCCCAAGAATCCTTCCTCCCAATATCCATCCCTATCATCACCCCTTTTCCCGAAAAAATGAAATTGAGAAAATGGTTCAAGATCTGCTCAATGCAGGTGCTATCCGCCCTAGTACGAGCCTGTACTCTTCTCCTATGGTCACGGTCATGAAGAAATTAGGTTCTTGGCGCATGTGTCCTAACTTCTGCACACTCAACAAACTCACCATTAAAGACAAATTTCCCATTCTTGTCATTGATGACCTCTTGGATGAATTGAGAGGCACCCAATTCTTTACTAAACTTGATCTTTGTTCTAGCTACCACCAGATCTGTATGAAAGAGGAAGACATTCCTAAGACTGTCTTTAGAACTCATGAGGGCCACTATGAGTTTTTGGCCATGCCCTTTGGATTTTATAATGCTCCCTCCACTTTCCAAAGCCTTGTGAATCATGTCTTCCATCCTTTTATCCGTCATTTTGTCTTATTTTTCTAGGTTTTTCTATAGATGAGGATATCATCAAACAAAACTAAGAAAAAATGACGGATAAAATGTTGGTGCTAAGAGAGTTCTCCATCTAGTCTCTTAGCACCAACATTTCCTTAAAAAATCTAAATTTGATTTTGGTGCCTCGAAAGTAGAGTACTTGGGTCATTTTCTTGGCAAGGACGATGTCACGGTGAATCCTAAAAAGATTGAAGCTATGAAAGACTGGCCTCACCCAAAGACTCTCAAAATCTTGCGTGGATTTCTAGGCTTAACATGTTATTATCGCAAGTTTGTTAAGAATTATGGAAAGATTGTGGAACCTCTCACTGCACTCCTTAAAAAGAATTATTTCACTTGGACTCCAACAGTTGCTCAGGATTTTCAAACCTTGAAGATGGCCATGTGCACCACTCCAGTCCTAGCCATTTCCAATTTCACAAAGACTTTTGTCCTGAAATGTGATGCTTTAGGGAAAGGAATTGGCATTGTCCTTATGCAAGAGAGTCGGACTTTGGCCTTTACCAACAAACAATTGTCTGAGTGCAATTTGGGAAAATCAATCTATGAAAAGGAAATGTTGGCTATTCTACATGTCGTTGATCTTTGGCACCCTTATCTATTGGGGCAACGCCTCCAAATTAATATAGATCATGAAAGCCTCAAGTATTTTCTGGAACAATGCATTTCCTCCCAGAGAAACGAAAATGGGTGACTAAGCTCTTTGGATATGATTACGAGATAATTTACAAGAAAGGAAAAGACAATGTGTTTGCGGATGCACTTTCCCAAAAAGATGAGGATGAAGGTTCCATTTTTTCTCTCTCCTTCGTTGTACCAGATTGGCTCCAAGTTGTTCACTAGGAATGGATACACGATCCCAAAAGTTCACATCTGATACAAGAATTGCAGTCCAATTCTTCAGTTTCCCCAAGGTACTCTTGGCTCCATAATGAGCCTCGATACAAAGGTCGTTTGTATTTAAGTAAACAATCAAAACTTAAATCCACGGTACTTTCTGAGCTTCATGCTACACCCACAGCTGGGCACTCTGTGTTTACCAAAACCTATGACAGGGTCAAACGTTCTTTTTTCTAGGATGGTATGAAACAGGACATTTGTAATTTTGTGTCTAAAGGTGATGTGTGTCAACGCAACAAGGGAGAAACAGTCAAATCTCCTCGCACACTACAACCGCTTCCGATTCCACCTACTATTTGGAGGGATATCTCTATGGATTTTATTGTAGGCTTACCTAAATCGGGCAATAAATCAGTCATCATGGTGGTATTTGTTCGTCTTTCAAAGTATGCTCATTTATGTTCTCTTCGTCACCCATTTACAACATCCATTGTGGCTCAAATTTTCATGGATTAGGTCTTCAAGCTTCATGGCATGCCGCATTCTATTGTTTCTAATCGTGACCCAACTTTCACCAGAAATTTTTGGCAATAATTGTTCAAGATACAAGGCGCCCAATTGCATCTCAGCACAACTTATCATCCCCAAACTGATGGTCAAACTGAAGTTGTCAACAAGTGTTTGGAAACATATTTGAGGTGTTTTGCCTTAGAAAAGAAAAATCGGTGGGCTCAATGGTTACCACTAGTTGAATGGTGGTACAACACTTCATACCATACAGCTACCCGCATGACTCCTTTTGAAGTGATATATGGACAAAATCCACCTTCAATTCTCTCATATTTTCTAGGTGTCTCGAAGGTCTAGGCAGCTGACCAAACACTTACAGTTTGAGAGGATATTCTTTGTACCCACAAAGATAATTTGGTCATGGCCCAGAATCGTATGAAGCAACAAGTAGATCAAGGTCACTCTGAACGTCAATTTGTAGAAGGGGATCAGATGTTTCTTCGACTGCAACCTTACAAGAAAAATTACCTCAAGGATGACCATTGTCAGAAGATGGAGCAAAAATTTTATGGTCCTTATACCGTTCTCAAGCGTGTGGGACAGGTGGCCTATCAATGAGATTTTCCCAGTCATTCTAAGCTCCATCATGTTTTTCATGTTTCCTTCTTAAAGAAGGTGATTGGAACTAAGTGCCAAACTCAAACCAACCTTCCTGAGTTGGACGAAGAAGGCTCCATTTGGCACAACCACAATCTTTTTTGGACCAGAGTGAACATCGTCTATGCCAGCGAACCATCAAGGAAGTGTTAGTCCAGTGGAAAGATACAACTCGAGCAGATGCCACTTGGGAACCAGCTACCATTCTGCATCAATTTCCACATCTCGATCCTTGAGAACAATACCATTTTTTAAGGGGGCGGACATGTTAGGGACCTAGCCCCTCACGTAGGTAGAATAATATATTCTGATGTAATAAAGGTCAATCTTAATAAGGCCTAGCAATAAGGAAGAATAAGTCCAATGTAAGAAGACCTAATAAAAGATTCTGCTTCTAGAAGAATCTTCCTCTAGATGGTTCTTTTAATAGACATATTTAGTATAAATAGGAGTTGAGGGTATGAGAACTTTTGTCTTGGATATTATTATAATAGAGCTCTACTCTGTTGGAGGTTTCCCCCTTGAAGATGTAAGTGAAAATTGCTCTCAATCATCAAAGTGCTCTTTCTGGTGTTATTCTGGTATCATTTTGGTATTATCGTGGTGTTGTTCTAGTTATATTGTTGTTCATCTGCCATTTCTAGCATTTTATTTCTATTCTGCATACTTTTATATCTGGAATATTACAGTTATTATGCTTAGTTTTATGATACTAGAACAATTGGTGATGTTTTGTTATCTTTGGACAATAGACTTATCTGGTGATGTTATAAACCGGTTTGATACCACCTAGGAGGGATCTGGTTTCTTGAATAGGTAGGTCCCAACTTGGGGGAAGGATGTATAGTATTTTTTTGTTGTATATAATAGATAACGACATTGGTTTTTAGTTTAAAAAAAACATTAAAAAAAAATTAAAAATATAATTAAAAAACATAATTTAATTAAAAAGAAAAGAAAATGACAAATGACACACACACACACATATATAAACATTAACAATTCCCTAGAAAAGGTGATGCGTGATCACCATGAGGAAACCAAGGATATCAATGGGGGTATCATTGTCTTTGGCACCATTATACCTACGCATGGCAATTGAAGTGGGTTGGTGAGGCTAGTACATGAGGTTTTAGGTGATGGAAGAATGATGGTTCAAGCATTCATGGAAATTTGAGGATGTAGGGGAGTTAGGTCGTTGGCGACATGAGTGAGGATGTCTCTAGGTGGAGGAGGAGTTATTAGGCAAGGGTGCGATGTGAGCTAGTCTGCAGCAGGGAGAAAATAGAGTTTGAAATTGTCTCCTAGGTCCGCAGGGCCTAGAATCCCTGTGGGTTGAATCTCTTTGACTGTGAGTGAGGTTTCCTTCTTTTCTCCTCTTATGGAAATCAGTTATGATTTGAGTTTGGTTTATGTCTGCATTGGTTTGGTATTCCTGTTAGGTTTGTTGGCATTCTAGTGTTTGGTGTCTAGGGTGTTGAGTGTAATCGAGGGGACTTCTTCTTTTTTCTTAAATATTGTCCAATGGATTTGGTATTCGACATCTGGGGTGAGGTGGGAAATCCATGAATACTCTCTATTTGGCCTACATTTTGTCTGAGGGATCACATGCCTGCTTCCCCTTTCTAGTTGAACCAAGGGGTGGATTCATGAGGATTTTATGAGCAGAACAAAATGAATATAGATTCTTAACACAAAATAACAGAGATACAATAAAACTAGTTTTCTATTCAATAATGAAATAAGCTGAAACTGTAAAATGCAACAGAAACAAGCTTGTTGGAATGGTGGCGGCTTATCTCTGAGAAGAGATGTGACGGTTGTGCTCATTTGAAAGAAGATGATACAATGAGGCTCTAAATGCCTTTTACAATAAAAATAAATGCCAAAAACCCTAGAAATCCAAAAACCTAACCCTAGGAGATGAAGCGCCCAAAGTCATGTGGGCCCCGTTTGGGTAAGTTAGTACATTGACTTCCCAGGGTCATAACTTTTGCATACGATCTCCGTTTTAGGCGTATGATAGCCCGTTGGAAAGGTATCGTAAAGGAGATTCATTTTGGGGCCTCAATAATGCCATAGGATATCATTGTAAATCTCAATCCCGAAAAACCTTCATTTAGGCCCTCAAAATGGCCCCAGAAGTGAAAACTGCTAAAAATAGTAAATTGCCAAAATTGCCAAAAAATTGTTTTGAGCCAGTTTGAAAAGGTGGGTGGCCACCGATATCCATATGGATCAATACTCCCTCATTAGGAATCAATGGTGTCCATTGCATTGAGTTCCCCCATCAGATGAGGAAATTTCTGCTAAATTTGGCCCTAGGTGAGCCACTTGCCTTGGTGCAGGAGTTGCCCTTATTTGATGACTCGATAAAGATGGATCCTTTGTTGTTGAGTTCCCTTGATTTGTGTGTCCATAATTTGATCTTTGGATGCCTATTATATGCATTCAGGGTTGATCTCTGTTGGTGTCAATTGTTCTGCTACGTTTTAGGTGTCCAATAATGGTGGGAAATAAGGGCAAAGGAGATCCACATTAAACACTGGGTGCAAGCCAAGGAAAGGAGGAATGTTGAGCTCAAGAGCATTATCCCCCATGGCCTTGGTGATGGTGTACAACCCATAACGGAGTGGGTGAAGCTTCCTATGGGGTCCTATAAGGCATTCTTTCTGCAAGTGCAACCAAACTTTATCTCCCACCTGAAACTTATGTGGCACCCGATGTTGATCATGGCGTTGTTTGTACTTGTCATTGGAATTCTGTAGGATATCCTGAACATGTTGGTGGATGTGTTGGATCTGCTCAATAAACCAAGTGGATTTTTTAGCTTTAGTTGGAACAGGAGATGATTCGGTCGAGGTGACTGCAAGGGGAAGTGCAACATCTATGGGACCCAATGGTTGGAATCCCAATCCCACCTAAAAGGGGTTGTGGTCAGTTGAGATATGCAGGGCTCGGTTGTAGCTATGTTGGACATAGGGAAGGCTATCATCCCATGTGTGAGGGTGCTTTGAGTTATACATTTGAAGGATATGCACAACCACTTGATTTACGACCTCAGTTTGGCCATCTGTCTAGGGTGGAAAGCCGTGGATTTGGTTAGCTTAGTGTCCAGCAGTGACCAGAGGCTCGACCAGAATGTGCTGAGAAATCAACTGTCCCTATCTGAGACAATGGTTTGTGGGAGTCCAAAATGTACCCAGACACGTTCAAAGAAGAGCTTGGCAGTGGCCTCTGTTGTGATTCTCTTCTTGTAGGCAACCAGAATAACCATCTTAGAAAAGCGGTCAACAACCACAAAAACACATTCATTTCCCCGCTTAGTGGACGGGAGGCCCGACATGTAGTTCATTGAGATGGATTCCCATGGCCTATTAGGAGTAGGAATAGGGGTGTACAGGCCCTATTTATTAGTGGTTGGTTTGGCGATAGCGCAGGCAGTGCAGGACCTGATATACTTGCTGACCTCTTGTCGGAGTTTCGACTAGTAGAAATGTTTTTGTAGCATCGCCACCGTATTTTCGATGCCGAAGTGTCCTGCCACCCAACTATAGTGGGATTCCCATATTATCTTTTCTCGTTCACTTGATGGAACAAATATATGGCCCAGACGACAGAAAAACCCATCCTGAAGATAGAAATTATCGACAATTATGTTTTCACCCAACATTTGGTAGGTGGTGGCGAAGTCTCGGTCTGTCTCATGGCCACAAGAGTCTAGCAGCATGGTGAGTGCCACGACTGGTGGTCTGCTAAGGCAATCAACAATGAAATTGGTGCTTCCTATTTTATACTTAATGTTGAGGTGGAATTATGATGGCGGTCATTATGCAATTTTCCTTGTGTCTGCATAAACTGCAATGGCTTATGATCAGTGTGGATGACTGTCTCCTTCCCAAGAATATAATGTCTCCACTGGCGGTAGGCTTGCACAATGGAGTACATCTCTTTGTCATAAGTAGGGTACTTATGAACAACATCGGATAGTGTCTCACTCTGATATGCCACGGGGTGGTCGTGCTGAGTGAGAACGGTGCCCACAACATAGTCTGAAGTATCTGTCTCAATCTCAAAGGAATGTTGCAGGTCTGGTAGTGAAAGTACTAGGGATGAGCACAAGCGCTGCTTCAAATCATCGAACGCTTGTTGTTGGGACTGGCTCCGCACAAATTTTTCCTTACCACCACCCCTAGTGATTTGGCTGAGGGCCTGTACAATATGGGAGAATCCCAACACAAACCTGCGGTAGAAATTGGCAAGGCCCAAGAAGCTCCGAAGCTCAGTGAGTGTGGTTGGGGCTGGCCAGTCATGGATGACTTGGATCTTGGTTGGATCCACATGTACACCATGCTAATCTATGATGTATCCCAAATAATGGACCCTTTCCATGCCGAAGGAGCATTTTTCCAAGTTGGCGTATAGCTTGTGCTGCCACAGGGTGTGCAGAACCTATTGAATATGCTGCAAGTGTTCGGCCCAAGTCTTGCTATAAATGAGAATGTCATCCAGATACACCACTACAAAATTATTGGTGAATGGTCACAGGATATTGTCCATCATCCTCATGAAAGTGGCCGAAGCATTTGTCAAACCAAAGGGCATGACCAACCATTCAAAAAGGTCTTCCTTTGAATTGAAAGTGGTCTTCCATACATTTGTTTGTTCTATCGAGACCTGGTGGTAGCCAGACTTCAGATCAATATTACTGAAGTATTTATCCCCCATGAGTTGATCAAGGAGTTCGTCGATTTGGGGAATTGGGTACCGGTTTCTAACTGTGATTTTATTCAGAGCCCAGTAATCAATGCAGATTCGTCAGGTTCCATCTTTCTTCTATACCATCATGATTGGGCTCCTGCAAGGTGATGAGATGGGATGGATGTGCCCCTTGTGGAGAAGTTCTTGGATTTGTCGCTTGATCTCCTTATTCTCTAACAGAGAGCGACGATAGACTGGCCCATTGGGCAGTGGTGCACCGGGGGTCATATTGATGGGGTGCTTGACCTGGCAGTGCAGAGGTACCCCGGTAGGTGAGGAGAAGATATCCGAGTATTCTTCCATGACCTTATCTACTTGCTTCTGCTGTGTGAAGAGGTCAACCACAGAGACCCTGGATGTGGCTGTGATCTTTTTCTTATTCTGAGAGCGAATCACGAAGAAGACAAAATTCCCCGTCTGAGAGATGACCTTCCTGCATTGCTTAGCATAGATCAAGGAAATAGCACTAGGTGGGACTGCCTTAGGTATCCTGTACAAATTAATGTTCAAAGTAATAATAACACTACGAGGCCTAGACTCATATACAACATGAAGTTTCCATAAATAAGGTTGGCCCAAAAGAACATCACAAACTTCAAGAAGAGAAACATCACACAATACCTCATCTTTGAAGGGCTTGATGCCGTATGACAGTCAGCACTGTTGGCTAACGCGGAGATCGCTTTCTTGGCGGAGCCATCCAATGGTGTAGGGTTGTGGGTGAGGCATTGTGAGTAGGGACAACCACTTGACGACCTCTGCAGAGATGAGGTTCTTTTGGCTACCTCTATCAACAATGAAGTGCAGCAGGGTGCCATTTACCCACATTTTCAAATGGAAGAGGCGCTCTCCTTCTTTTGGCTCGTCTGGTTCACCAGGCTGGAGCTTGGTGGTAGCAATGGTGACACTGGGTTCCACGTCAATGATCTGTATTCCCCTTTCTGGTTCTGGCTCAGAGTTATAATTTGCATCTGATTCATAGGCTTTCACTTTGGACACTAGCGACTGCTTTGAGCGACAATCAGCAATGTTATGCCAAGGATCTTATGGAAGTTGCACCACTTCCCGGTATCTTTCCTTGTCTTTCCAGTGTCCCTATTTGCTTGCGACTTGGACTGGTTGTCATGATACTGCCCATATTTTCTTTTTCCATTGTTCTGTGGGTTGGGGCCACCCTTTCCTAGCTTTTGTTGTGAGGGGTTCCCAAGCCCAAATTGCCGCGTCTTTTGTTTGAGCTTCTGCTTGATTTTGACGGCATATTGGTAGCCCGTGCCCAAGGATGAAATGTCTAGAAATTCCATTTCGGTCTGGATGTATCTATGCAGAGCACCGTGATACTTGAGCACCAGATGTCGCTCTAAATCTTTGATACCCATCTTGGTGTGTAAGGTATGGAAGATATTTGTGAAATCTCGCACTTCTTGGTCTCTTTCTTGCCACAATGTGGTCCATTTTGTATATAAGCCGTCATAACTTCCAACAGGGTAGTATTGTTCCTTAATAGCATCCCTGAAGGAATCCTAGGTGGTTGTGACTGTAAATAATGAGGGTTCATCTGTTTCCTTTTGCTCACAGAACGTTTCCCACCAATCTTTGACATGGGGGACAACTTTGAGGAGCGCAAAAGTAATCTTTTCTCTATTTGAGAAGTTATGGACAGAAAAATACCCTTCTAGCAGATTCAACCACTTGTCTACAACATCTACATCTATCTGACCTTCAAATATAGGAATATCGAAGTTTATTTGTATCTTGAAGGGGGTGGCACCTCTGCTCAGAGAAGATGTGTCGCTTGTTGGTAATCGTCGAAGGATTTGCGCAAAACTATCCATCATCTCGTTCCTCTGTTGTGTGAGGGATTCCTCAATCAACAGTTTGAAAGGATCACTTGTCCCGCCATATTTCTTTTCTCATGCCATGAGAGGTCGCTTGGGCATGCGAGATCTTTTGTCCTCAAGAGAAACAAGCTCAAGACCCAACTCTTTGTACTCTGACCTCGTTGGGGACATGCATTAAGACGACAAGGAGAAAACCGCTCTGATACCACTGATCCATATTTTATGAGCAGAACGAAATGAATAAATATTATTAACAGATTCTTAACACAAAATAATAGAGATACAGTAAAACTAGTTTTCTATTAAATAATGAAATAAGCTGAAACTGTAAAATGCAGCAGAAACAAGCTTGCTAGAATGGTGGCAGCTTATCTCTAAGAAGAGATGTGATGGTTGCGCTAATTCACAAGAAGATGATTACAATGAGGCTCTGAAGGAATTTTACAATAAACAGGAATTCCAAAACCCTTAGACATCTAAAAACCTAACCCTAGGAGATGAAGCGCCAAAATTCATGTGGGCCTCATTTGGATAAGTTAGTACATTAACTTCCTGGGGTCGTAATTTTTGCATACGATCTCCGTTTTAGGCGTATGCTAGCCTGTTGGAAAGGTATCATCAAGGAGATTCATTTTGGGGCCTCAACCATGCCATAGGCCATCATGAGAAGCTCGATCCTGAAAAAACTTCATTTAGGCCCTCAAAATGGCCCCGAAAGTGAAAACTGCTAAAAATAGTAAATTGCCAAAATTGCCAGAAAATTGTTTTGAGACAGTTGGAAAAGGTGGGTGGCCATCGATATCCATCTAGATCACATTCTAGTGTTTGGTGTCTAGGGTGTTGAGTGTAATTGAGGGGACTTCTTTTTTCCTAAATCTTGTCCAATGGATTTGGTATTCGACATCTGGGGTGATGTGGGAAATCCATGAATACTCTCTATTTGGCCTACATTCTGTCTGAGGGATCACATGCCTGCTTCTCCTTTCTAATTCAACCAAGGGGTGGGTTCCTGAGGTGTTCAGTTTTGGTGGGTTTTGGTCTATTTGGGTCTCTTATCTAGTCAGATCTCGCATCCATTGAATATGTGGCATTTTTATGGCTATGATAGACTCTCCAGCTAAGGACTGCCCCAAATCAAACCAAGGAAGGCCAAGGAGGAGGGGGAAATCCAAGTCTCATCCTTTTAGGCATGAAAAATATCGTCCTCACCTCATAAGGGTGAAAAAGTTGGTGTACATGCTAAATAACTCTTTTATCAGATGACCCCTCTAGAGATTAAGTAAGATGTGGTGGGACTCAAAGGTATGGTGTGGTAGAAATGAAATTGGGTTTAAATGTCAAGGTTGGGTCTATAATTCTAGTTTTTCCATATTCGGGACACAAATGTGTTTAAGGCGATGACATTCTATTAGTTAGCCAAGGCACTCATAGCCCAAACAATGGAAGACAAAGGGGACCAATAGTAAGAAACTATGGCTAGACTAAGGTTGTTGGAGGTCAAATTTGAATCATTTTGCAAAGTTTTCTTCAACATTCGCTTCAAAGTTTCAGAGTGGGAGCCAATTAGAGAAAAGGATTTGGAGGAGGCAGATGGAATCATGGGTTTGAGGGGACCTGCTCCAAGCCCATTATTATTGAATACGATTCAGGGTAGGAGGAGATCAAGACAGTCAAGGAGCTAGGGGATCCTAGCCAACCAGACCCATCTAGTTCTACTCCACTTTGATCATATTGGTTTCTAGTCTTTACTTAGGTTGTAGGTGTCCATCATTATGTTTCTCAAGTTTTATTATGTTGCAAATAAGGTCATGAACCTATGTAGATTTCTCGGCTATATTTGGACCATTATAGACAATCATGGGATACTTTTTTAGTGTAGTCTATGGCTTGGTTTCTTCATGGAAGGCCACAAACAACCATGCTTATAACATTTTTTTGTAAATATTAATATACAAGTAGACTAATTTATTAAAAAAAAATTAAAATAGTTTGAATAAAATATTTAATTAAAAAAAAAAAAAAAAACTTTATTTAAAAAAAAAACATTAATGTTTTTTTAAAGATTAAAATACTTTTAAAAATAAACTTTAAAAAGTCATGAAAAATGTGATTTGGGGATGCCCCGAATCACATTTTTCATGCCTTTTTTAAAGTTTATTTTTAAAAGTATTTTAATATTTAAAAAAAAAAATCATGCCTTTTCGCACCCCCAACTTAAAGGAGGGTTGGAGCCACTCCTTTGAGCGATGGGAAGAGGTGTTTCGCCATCCCCCATCGACCCTTCGAAAGTCATTATTTTTTTAAATATACAATATATATAAACATTACAAAATTAAATAAAAAAACTTTAAAAGATAGATGAAAAAACAAACTTAAAAAAACATTAAAAATAAACGTTAAAAAAGTATGAAAATGTGATTTGGGAAGGGGGAAACGGGGGTTCGATGTTAGACACCACCCTCCCCCTATATATATATATATATATATATATATATATATATATATATATATATATATATATATATATATATATATATATATATACCACATTTTCATGCATCCCCCCACCCACCTTCCAATTTATAAAGGAGGGTTAGAGTTGTTCCTTTGACCTAAAATGCATGAAAAATGTTATTTTTGAAGAGGGAGGGTGGGGATGCGAGGTTGTGCATGAAGTGGGGGCAACCCCCCTCTTTCCATTCAAAGGAGTGGCTCCAACCCTCCTGGAATGGAGTGATAGGAGGGGGGTAAAAAATGTTGGGGGTGTGTTATATTCTTTGCATGGGTGTGTGTGTGGGCACGTCAGATACGACAATTGAATCTGACGATACCTACCACTAGAGCTCTGTCGTGTGCGTCGGGCGCTTTCCTAGGGCGGTTTTTGCTATTTTTAGCGGATTTTTCTATTTTTAGCGGATTTGTAAATTAATCCTGGATTAAGGGATTAGGGTTTTGGTATCTACGGAATACCTAAAAACATTGTATATATTGTATGGTGAATGGTGAAATTGTAGATAATGAATATAAGAAAGGTTTTCCCAGTTGAGGGTTTCTAGTATAAAATCTTTGTGTACTCTGTGTATGAGCCATTGATTAATTTATGTATTGCTTAAGAATCTATATGCATTGCTTTACTTCGCAGGTTTAAAACTTACAAAAAAGGCATGAAAATGTGTTAATATTGAGAAGGAGCAATGTTTGGCATCGTTCTTCCCCAAAAAATGGATAAATAAATAAAAAAAAAATCACATTTTTCATTTTCTTTTAAGTTTTTTTTAATCAATATATATATATATATATATATATATATATATATATATATATATATATATATATATATATATATATATATATATATATATATATATATATATATATATTTATAACCGAAACATAATTTGTATTAATTGAAAAGGTCGTAGCCAAAGCATGCAACAAGTTACATAGAAATGATTCTTGGTATCCTTAGATAAGACAACTCCATGAATATATCAAAAGGCTTTCAACATACTACAAAATAAAAGTTCCAAGTGGGACTACATGGGATCTGCTTAACATATATTCATAATATGCAAATAATTCGAAAACACAGAAGTTTAATGAAAAAAAAGAGTGCTACCCACATCTTCTTTCCCCCCATCATATTGAGGGGATTTGTGTCCTTCAATTTCCAAGGGATCTATCAACTAGTTGATCATTTCATCCTCCTTTATTGAAACCTATTAGGAATTGTTTGTTTCTCTATTTTGGAAGTCATTGTTAATGAGTCCATGCACTGGATGAGAGTGGAGTCTCACAACCTATGGCATTTTTCCTCAAGGGAATCAATTCTATGCGTTTGTTGCACTTGGATATTCATGATATTAGAAATCTGAGTATTGTGGGCCTACTCAATCTCGATGATTTTGGAAGAGACTATGAGAGGATCACTTCGATTGGCTTGAATAAGGCCCTCATGTCAACACATGACTTTGTGAATCTCCCAAGTATCTTCATTATCCATGGTAACAAGACTTGCATGATAGCACTGAATAGGATGCTAACAAAATAGACCAATCCTCTTACTTAAACTAGAAATAAAATCATGTGCCCCCTTCCTCAAATTCCAACATCCAATTGCCTTATAATTAATAGAAGAAACTTGTAGAGAATACCTACATAAAAGGATAAGTTACCAACTTACACCAACATGTCTGGAAGCATCAGTGATGATGGGCTGCCTGCATTTGAAATATGAGATTCTAATGATAGAAACACCATACCTGAAGGAAAAAATTAGTTCTTGAAAAGCATAACACTGGAAATAAAGAGCAACATTGAACCCAAGGATAAGGCACCATGCTTTCACTCTATAATATAGGTCCAAATTACTCTAGTCTTTTTCCACAATGACCTAGAGATCACAAAAACCTACATAATTGGAGACAACTTCAAAGATTGTATGCAGGAAACTAAATGATGACCAACCTGAAATTTGAGAAGATGACTTCATTAAAAAATTACCTTGTCTTGAAGAGAGTAGAGATTCATTATAAGGCATATACCAAAAAACTCTTGACTTTGCCCAAAATTACTAGGAAACAATGAATTTTTAAATAACCGAAGACAACTTCGATGGATGTATTTTGGTATTATAATTTGACAAACCCATATTCTAATGAGAGATATATAACTAATATTTACCTTGGAAGGGAAGAAGCTCACATGATGACAATGGATTGTAGCACAAGATCCCTAGGAAGGATTGAAAATATTGCCCATAGGTTCCACCACCAAAATGTTTTAAAACCTCCCAATTATGATGTCCCAAAAACAAATTATATCATAAAGTCAAGAATGGGAGAGATTGCGATTTTCTACTTCTCACTAGCACTGGAGGTTGAAGGAGAAAGGAGAATAAACCATAGAAGAAATAAACAAAAAAAACTAGAGGAAGCAACTTACCAATTTATTGGGTGTTAACTGTTGAAATTACTAAGACAACTGAGAGAGGGGAGGGGGAGGGGGGGAGGGGTGAATCAGTTGTTACTGTGCTTAAACAATATTAAGTCTATTAAAAAAATTAATCTTTCATCAAGTGACCGTCAATATTATACATCATATGAACAACATAAATAACAAGCATCAATGACACATAAGATATACACAGAGACAGATTTTCACGAGGAAACCCATAAAGGGAGAAAATCTCTTCTTATTAGAAATGATAGGTAGTCTTTTAAGTTCTGTACATCATCTGTGTTTGAACACCAACTCAAAGTGAGGCTACTACCTCTGTTTTACAAGCTCCAACTTGTTTGAGACCACCAACTCTCTGGTTTCTCTAGCACCCACTAGAAGGAAGCACCAACTCCCTGAGTGTTCCAACACTGACTGGATGGAATCACCTACTTCCACTTATACAAGCACCAACTTGCATATAGAAAACTCTGTGTTTTACCAAGCACCACCCTGCCACCCTGATTTCTATCCACAACTAGATGGAAGCTACAACTCACAATATTCAAACACCAACTCGAATATCAGAGGACCACAATCCTCCCCAGCACCACCCTTCCTCCCTGATTATAAATAAATGATTGAATAACCAACAACACAGATAAATCGATTCTTACCACTTCTTCATTGTTCTGTAAATCTGGTCTGCTTCTAACTGTTCTGCAATTCTTCTCTTCCTCTGTTTGTTATGCAATTTTGCTCTGCTTCAAGTTGTTCTGCAATTCTGCTCTGCTTCAAGCTATTCTGCAATTCTGCTCTTACTTCTGTCTATTCCTAATCTGTTACTCATCTCTGAGTTTTATCTAACACTGCGCATGTTGTCAGTCTCACACTGCGCATACTGTAATTTTCCCTTTCTTACAGTTCAACTCATTTTTCATTCAGAACGACCAACCTCACACAGTCATTGCATCTTTCTTTTATACACTACAACCTATTTAGTTATACCTTGAATCTCCAAGAAAACACATCAGCAACTAAATCACCAACCATCCAAGAATCATGATTCAATTCTGCTAACTGATCGATTACCTATGAGGTGAAACAATAACCCTTCGATCAAGTTTCCAATTAACCAATACCATTGGATTAAATCCACAAGATTTCACATTTATCTCATATGCCCACTAGTTGTGACCGAGCGCTAAACCGAATTTGAATTTCGTGATTTTTCATCTCAACATTCCTGTGATGAAGGGTCTCGACACTCCAAGTCATGATCCACGAAACTCCAAGATGGAGCTTAGCACCGCTAGCTTCTTCCCCTCACCTGACCACTAACGGTGACCATAGACTGCACCAAAAGGCACTTCATTTTTTGTGAACTTATGAACTTCATCGAGCTTGATCAACGGTCTAGATCTCCAATGATCTGATGGTCCAGATCTCATTGTGATCTCGCATATCGTGATTCCTATGATGAAGGTTCTCAATACTCCAAGTCGCGATCGCCGAGACTCCGAAATGGAGCTTAACACCGCTAGCTTCTTCCTCCATCTTCCGTAGATGTAACCACTGGCTGTGACCACAGCCTTATTCAAAAACGCATTTCGCACTTTCTCATCTTGGGTATTCTGTGATGAGTCCTCTCAACTCTCCATGTTACGAACTATGAAATACAGCTTGGCTTCTCTAGCTCTGCTCTTCAGCTCTCGATAATGTGACCAAGAGATATGACCACTCACCAATCAAACTATCACTTCTCTCCTTTGACTTTCCAGTCAAAAAAACGATGATCCCTCGCCACATGTCCCTCTTGGATCAACGGTCAAGATCTTATCACAATTTCACAACTTCACGAGCCTTCGTCATGCCTGATCAATGGTCCACGATATCGATGATTTGACGGTCCATATCTTTTCATGATCTCGCATATCACGAGTTACCACACCATGCTCCATTGACTCCTCCAATGTGCAAGTCAACAAAATTCCAATCGCTTGCCATGTGTCCTATGAATCCAATGATCAGGATTGTTATCGCGAGTTTGAACCTCTTTCCTTTGGATTTCCCGATCTGTGAAACTCTAAAATGAAACCTTTGTCGTGCTTTGATTGTTTTCCTCCTTCTGAGCTTACACTACTGATATTTCCATTATCGCTACGTTATCGATCATGCTTATCTTCGCCATCAATGAAAAACACACATACTCTGCCTCTGTCTAAAAACATGCCAACAACCTCCCCCTTTGGCATTGATGGTAACCCCTTGAAAAACATGAAAAAAACATGCAACTATACCACTGTAGAATCCTTGAAATTACCACCACTGTAGCATCCTTGAAATTTACCACACTTTCTCCCCCTTTGACATCAATGTCAGAGAAGAAACACGCTCCCCTGAGCTATTGCAATACATACTCCCCCTGTCAACTATGAGCAACTTAGAAATACAACAGATATTCAATAAGTACTCCCCCTGATCAGGTGAACAGATTAGATGAAGGAAGTTATAATCCCCAACTTTTGATGAAGATATCCAAAAGGGGTCGTTGCTAACGGTTTAGTAAAAATACCAGCTATATGTTCTGTGGAAGGAATATAATTCAACTGAACGACTCTGTTTGTAACTTGTTCTCTGAGAAAATGGTATTTTATTGGTATGTCCTTAGATTTTGAATGAAGTACGGGATTCTTAGAGAGACTGATGGCACTGGTGTTATCACAGCGAAGTGGAATGGGATCAGTGTAAGTTACCTTCAAATATGAAAGAGTTTGTATCATCCATAAAATTTGTGTGCAGCAAGTAGCAACAGAAATGTATTCTACCTCTGTAGTTGATAATGAAATGGATCCTTGCTTTTAACTAAGCCATGCTACTAATGAGTCACCCAGAAAGAATGCTCCTCCACTGGTGCTTTTTCTTTCATCAACACAGTTTGTCCAATCGGCATCTGAATAAGCAGTTAACTAAAAGTTATAATTTCTGTGATACCACAAACCATAAGTCATTGTTCCCTTCAAGTATTTGAATATCCTTGTGATAGCTACCAAGTGACTTTGTTTAGGAGATGACTGATAATGACATACCATTCCAACAGCTTGCATTATATCAGGATGAGATGTTGTGATGTACAGAAGACTGCCTATCACTAATTAGTATGTCCTTTAATCAACATCAGGTGACATATCATATTTATTGAGCTTGCAACCAACCACCATAGGTGTACTAACAGAAGAGGAATTCTACATCTGAAATTTCTTTAACATCTCTTTCAAATATTTTTCTTGAGAGATAAATATTCCTGCAGAACTCTGATTTACTTGTAAACCAAGAAAATATGATAGTTCTCCTATCATGGACATCTCAAACTCTGTTTTCATAGAGTTAGCAAACCATTGGACAGATGATTCATTAGTACAACCAAAAATAATATCATCTACATAAACCAAAACAAATAGTAGATTATCACCTTCAGACTTAATGTAGAGATTGTTGTCAATGGTACCTTTCTTGAACCCTTTGTCTTGTAAAAAAATTTCCAGTCTATAATACCAAGCTCGTGGTGCTTGTTTCAGTCCATATAAGGCCTTCTTTAGCTTGCAAACATAATTAGGATTATCTTTCAATGAGAATCCTTTAGGTTGCTCCATATATACTTTTTCCTCTAGATCTCCATTAACAAAAGTTGACTGAACATCCATCTAATACACTTTAAAATTCTTATGGCATGAATATGCAAGGAACATTCTGATGGCTTTCAATCTTGCCACCGGTGAAAAAATTCCATCAAAGTCCTAACCTTCAACTTGTGCATACCCTTTACAAACCAATCTGGGTTTATTTCGAACAACTTGTCATTTTTCATTCAATTTATTTTTGAACACTCATTTGGAACCTATTACATTTTTATCTTCAGGTCTAGGGACAAGCTCCCAAGTATTGTTCTTCTCAATCTAATCAAGCTCTTCATGCATAGCTCTAATCCAATCATCATGCTGGCTGGCTTCATAAAAAAATTTAGGTTTAGTCATAGATAGAAAAGCAACATGAGTTTGTTTTGAGTCTTTAATCAATTTCCTTCTTGTCTGAACTCCTTTATTTATATCTCCAATTATCTGATTTTCAGGATGATTCTTTCTAACAATTCTGAGAGATGAGTTTGTTTCTTTCTGCTGATTTATGCCAGCCTGAGTATTTGTATCTTCATCTGATTCATATTCTTCTCTTTCTGATCCTTGGACCTGTTCATCTTCATCTTCAACTATACCTTATGTTCTTGGTTCAACACTGCTTACATTTCTGATCGAGATTTCTTCATCAACTTTTATGTCTATACAATCAACTAGTTTATGCAGCCTCTTATTGTAACATCTGTACCCTTTACTATTTGTAGCATAACCCAAGAAGATACCTTCATCTTCTCTATCATCATATTTGCCAATATTTTCATCATTATTCTTAATATAACATTTACTCCCAAAGAATTTAAAATGCTTGATTGAAGCAAGTCTTCCAAACCATAGTTCATAAGGAGTCTTGTCACTTTGTGGTCTGAGATGTGCTTTGTTAAGTATATGAACAGGTGTATGAATTGCTTCCACCCAATATGTCTGAGGTATGTTCCTTCGATTCATCATTGATCTTGCCATTTGTTGTACTGATCTATTCTGCCTCTCAACAACTCCATTTTGTTGTGGAGTCCTTGGAATTGTGTACACTCTTTTGATTCCATGTTTATCACATAACTCTTTGAAGTTACATGAGCTAAACTCTCCTCCTCTATCAGACCTTATTGCCTTCAATCGTTTTCTTGTTTGATTCTCAGTTAGAGCCTTAAACACTTTGAATTTTTCAAATGCTTCATATTTTTCCTTCAAAAAGGCAACCCATGTTAGTCTAGAATAGTCATCAATAATCAACATAAAATAATTTTCTTTTCCTGCACCTTCTTTCCTTGATGGTCCACATAAATCCATATGTACTAACTGGAGAGGTTTTTCTGTTGAAGGAAAGTTTTTTTATTTGAACTGAGTGCGAGTAATTTTTCCTATCTGGCAAGGTTTACAAACAGAGTCATATGGATTTGATATCTTCGAAAGATCTTTTACTGCCCCATTGTTTCTGAGCTTGATTATATGATCAAAATTTAAGCACCCAAGTCTTCTATGCCATAGCCAACTTTCATCATACTTGCTTAAGTAACATTCTTCTTTTTCTTCTTTTAACACATAGACATTGTTTTCTGTTCTTATCCCTTTTACAACTTGTTGTCCTAAATTCATATATTTTATTCTATAGTCTTTAGAGTTAAAAATGACTTCACATCCTCGGTCACAGACTTGACTGACACTAAGCAGATTATGTTTCAGAACTTCTACAAACAACACATCTTGAGCTTTCCCTTTTACATTACTCAAACTTACCATTCCTTTACCTTTTATTTTTCCTGGTGCATCATTTCCAAAAGTTACTTTCCCTAATTTGTTTTCACTTAGAGTTAGAAACATACTTTTGCCTCCAGTCATATGTTTGGAACATCCATTGTCAATATACCAGGGATTATTTTCTCTTTGTGCTGACAACACTAGTCTACACTTGTCATCTTATTTCTTCTTCCAAATCTTGAAATTTTCAGTAGTAGGATTCGAATCTGGCTTAAAATTCCTTAAGCGACAATTTGCAGCTTTATGTCCATAGTTATGACAGATGTAACATTTTGGTTCACTAAATAACAGATCATAATGATTGTTATGCTCATAAATATTGTTATGCTTAACCTGCGTCATTTTCCCAACCATTGCATGATTTATAGTTTGAGATTGTTTGTTGCTTGGTTGTCTCGATCTTTGTTGTGGAAGATGGTTATTCGTTAAATATCTTGATTTTTCATATCTAAATCTTAAAGAACATTTTATAGCTTTATGACCAAAATTAGAGCAGAAAAAACAATAACCATAGAAAAAACCTTTGTACCTTGAAAAAATTTGTCTTCTTTGAGGAGGTTGATTTCTTTCATGTCGATCATCTCTTTGATCTACAGATTCAGTTCTGGTACTTTTTCTTTCATTCCTTCTTGGTGGCTGATTTCCTTTTTTTGTTTCTGCAGAGTGTTTGTTGCCAATGATTGTATTTTTGACAAACTTGATGGGTTTTGTATTACTTGAATGATCACTACTTGATCCTTCTTCATATCCCAAGCTGGATTTCAACTTTGGATTCCTTTGTTTATTTAGAATGAAATTTAATTCTTCTGAAGCTTTAATACTTGGCATATTTTGATGATATAATGCCTTAAACTTCTCCATTTCTTTTCTGGTTTTTACTATCTCTTCTTCTAAGGCTTCACACCTCATTTCTTCTCTGATAATTGTTGTTTCAGTATGTCTTTTATTTTCTTTGCCTCTTCTAACTCCACTTTTAGTAGAGAAAAGTTTTCATCGGGTTTTTCACCATTCATTTTAAACTGCATCAACAACTGTTTTTGTTTTCTCTTCTTACATCTGAGACTGTCAATTTCTTCCAAAGCACTGATTAATTCACCTTCCATATCCACCATAGCTTATTCATCATCCATTTCACCTCCTGTGTGCTCATCATCAAAATCTCCCATAGCCATAAGCATAAAATCATTCACTTTGTCTTCACATGATGAATCACAATCTATGTCTTCTAAAAAATTGTCATTATTTGCACACAAACTTTTCTTTTTACTATATTTCTTGAATTTGTACTTCTTTTCATCATCAGAGTTCTGGTCCTTTTTCTGATGGGGACACTTGGATGCAAAATGACCTATCTTACCACAGTTAAAACATTTGAAGGGAAGTTTGTCTTGATATTTTCGTGATCCTTTCTGTAACCTTCTCACAAATTTTGCGTCAATATCATCTAAATATGAATCATAATTCTTGTATTCTTTAAATGATGTTTCTCTAGTAATGGATTTATCTTTGTTGATTCTCATTTCATATGCAGTTAAAGTTCCTAGAAGTTGATCAATGGACAGAGTTTTAAGATCATTTAATTCTTCTATTGCAGAGACTTTTGGATTAAATTTATCAAGCAAAGATCTTAAAATCCTCTGAACAAAAATTGATTCTTCAATCTTCTCACCAAGACCCTTCATGGAATTCACAAGTTCTTCAACTCTTAAAAAATACTTTCTAACTGTTTCATCTTCATTCATCTTTAGTTGTTCAAACTTCAACCTAAATGTTTGAAGTTTGGCATCTTTTATTTTCTCATTTCCTTCATAGCTGCTAATAAGTTTATCCCACATTTCTTTGGCAGTTTGAAGATGCATCACCTTTACAAACTCATCTTCTGCAAGTCCATTCAAGATAGCATTCATTCCCTTAGCATTAAATCTAAACTCTAACTTATCATCCTTGGAAGCCAACACAACAAGATTTGTATATCCAATCTCTACTACATCCCAAACATCAGCACCTAAGGCCATTAGGTATGTTCTCATTCTAACCTTCCAAAAGGAAAAATTTGTTCCAGAGGAGGCTTACTGGTTGAAGTCCCTCCATGACTTGTCATGTTTAAGCTTACATATCTACCTTTAAATAAAAGGAACCATCTCTTATACCAATTGTTGAAATTACTAAGACAACTGAAAGGGGGTGGGTGAATCAATTGTTACTGTGCTTAAACAATATTAAGTCTATTAAACCATTTTTAATCTTTCGTCAAGTGACCATCAATATTATACATCATATGAACAACATAAATAATGAGCATCAATCACACATAAGATATACATAGAGACAGATTTTCAAGAGGAAACCCATAAAGGGAGAAAACCTCTTCTTCTTCGAAATGATAGGCAGTCTTTTAAGTTCTGTACATCATCTATGTTTGAGCACCAACTCAAAGTGAGGCTACTACCTCTGTTTTACAAGCTCCAACTTGTTTGAGACCACCAACTCTCTGGTTTCTCTAGCACCCACTAGAAGGAAGCACCAACTCCCTGAGTGTTCCAGCACCGACTGGATGGAAGCACCTACTTCCACTTATACAAGCACCAACTTGCATATAGAAAACTCTGTGTTTTCCCAAGAACCACCCTTCCACCCTGATTTCTAGCCACAACTAGATGGAAGCTACAACTCGCAATATTCAAGCACCAACCCGAATATCAGAGGACCACAGTCCTCCCCAGCACCACCCTTCTTCCCTGATTATAAATAAATGATTGAATAACCAACAACACAGATAAATCGATTCTTACCACTTCTTCACTGTTCTGTAAATCTGGTCTGCTTCTACCTGTTCTACAATTCTTCTCTTCCTCTGTATGTTCTACAATTCTACTCTGCTTTAAGTTGTTCTACAATTCTGCTCTTTCTTCTGTCTATTCCTCATCTGTTACTCATCTCTAAGTTTTATCTCACACTGTGCATATTGTCGGTCTCACACTGCGCATACTGTAATTTTCCCTTTCTTACAGTTCAACACATCTTTCATTCAGAATGACCAACCCCGCACAGTCACTGCATCTTTCTTTTATACAGTACAACCTATTCAATTATACCTTGAATCTCCAAGAAAATGCATCAGCAACTGAATCGCCAACCTTCCAAGAATCATGATTCAGTTCTGCTAACTGAATCGTAACTGATCGATTACCTATGAGGTGAAACGGTAATCCTTCAATCAAGTTTCCAATTAACCAGTACCATTGGATTAAATCTGCAGGATTTCACGTTTATCTCATATGCCCACTAGTTGTGACTGGGCGCTAAACAGAATTTGAATTTCATGATTTCACATCTCGGCATTCCTGTGATGAAGGGTCTCAATACTCCAAGTCGCGATCGACGAAACTATGATATGGAGCTTAGCACCACTAGATTCTTCCCCTCACGTGACCACCGACATTGACCACAGGCTGCGCCAAAAGGTGCTTCATTTTTTGAGAAACTTGTGAACTTCATCAAGCCTGATCAATGGTCGATATCTCCAATGATCTGACGATCCAGATCTCATCGTGATCTCGCATATCCCGATTCCTATGATGAAGGTTCTCGATACTCCAAGTCGTGATTGCCGAGACTCTGAGATGGAGCTTAACACCACTAGCTTCTTCCTCCATCTTCCCTAGATGTAACCACTAGTTGTGAACATAGCCTTATTCAAAAACGCATTTCACACTTTCATGTATCGAGTATTCTGTGATGAGTCCTCTCGACTCTCCATGTTACGAACTCTGAAATAAAGATTGGCTTCTCTAGCTCTTCTCTCCAGCTCTCGACAATGTGACCACGAGATATGACCACTCGCCAATCAAATGAGCACTTCACTCCTTTGAATTTTCAGTCAGTGAAATGATGATCCCTCGCCACATGTCCCTCTTGGATCAATAGTGAAGATCTTATCTCGATTTCGCAACTTCACGAGCCTTCGTCATGCCTGATCAACAGTCCACGATCTCGTTGATTTGACGGTCCAGATGATTTTCATGATCTCACATATCGCGAGTTCCCATACCATGCTCCGTTGACTCCTCCAATGTGCAAGTCAACAAAATTCCAATCGCTTTCCACGTGTCCTATGACACCAACGGTCAGGATTGTTATCGCAATTTCGCATATCGCGAGTTTGAACCTCTTTCCTTTGAATTTCCCGATCTGCGAAACTCCGAAATGAAACCTTTTTCATGCTTTGACTGTTTTCCTCCTTCTGAGCTTACACTGTTGATCTTTCCACCTTTGTCGTGCTTTGACTGTTTTCCTCCTTCTGAGCTTACACTATTGATCTTGCCTTTATCGCTACGCTACTGATCATGTTGATCTTCGCCATCAATGAAAAACACGCAAACTCTGCCTCTGTCTAAAAACATGCCAACAATCTCCCCCTTTGGCATTGATGGAAACCCCCTGAAAAACATGCAACTATACCACTGTAGCATCCTTGAAATTACCACCACTGTAGCACCCTTGAAATTTACCACACTTTCTCCCCCTTTGACATCAATGTCAAAGAAGAAACACTCTCCCCCTGAGTTGTTGCAGTACATACTCCCCCTGTCAACTATGAGCAACCTAGAAATACAACAGATATTCAATAAGTACTCCCCTTGATCAGGTGAATAGATTAGACGAAGGAAGTTATAACCCCCAACTTTTGACGAAGATATCCAAAAGGGGTCACTGCTAATGGTTTAGTAAAAATATCAACTATATGTTTTGTGGAAGGAATACAATTTAGCTGAACGACTCTGTTTGTAACTTGTTCTCTGAGAAAATGGTATTTTATTGGTATGTGCTTAGATTTTGAATGAAGTATAGGATTCTTAGAGAGACTGATGGCTCTGGTGTTATCACAGTGAAGTGGAATGGGATCAATGTAAGTTATCTTCAAATCTGCAAGAATTTGTATCATCCATAAAATTTGTGTGCAGCAAGTAGCAATAGCAATGTATTCTGCCTCTGTAGTTGATAATGAAATGGCTCCTTGTTGTTTGCTAAGCCATGCTACTAATGATTCACCCAGAAAGAATGCTCCTCCACTGGTACTTTTTCTCTCATCAACACAGTTTGCCCAATTGGCATCTGAATAAGCAGTTAACTGAAAGTTCTGATTTCTGGGATACCACAGACCATAAGTCATTGTTCCCTTCAAGTATTTGAATATCCTTGTGACAGCTACCAAGTAACTTTGTTTAGGAGATGACTGATAACGACCTACCATTCCAACAACTTGCATTATATCAGGACGGGATATTGTGATGTACTTAAGACTGCCTATCATTTATCGGTATGTTCTTTGATCAACATCAGGTGACATATCATCTTTACTAAGCTTGCAACCAACCACCATAAGTGTACTAATAGGAGAGGAATCCTCCATCTAAAATTTCTTCAACATCTCTTTCAAATATTTTTCTTGCGAGATAAATATTCCTGAAGAACTCTAATTTACTTGTAAACCAAGAAAATATGACAATTCTCCTATCATGGACATCTCAAACTCTATTTTCATAGAGTTAGCAAACCACTAGACAGATGATTCATTAGTCCAACAAAAAATAATATAATCTACATAAACCAAAACAACTAGTAGATTATCACCTTCAGACTTAATGTAGAGATTGTTGTCAACAGTACCTTTCTTGAACCCTTTGTCTTCTAAAAATTTGTCCAGTCTATAATACCAATCTCGTGGTGCTTGTTTCAGTCCATATAAGGCCTTCTTCAGCTTGCAAACATAATTAAGATTATCTTTCAATGAGAATCCTTCAGGTTGCTCCATATATACTTCTTCCTCTAGATCTCCATTAAGAAAAGATAACTTAACATCCATCTAATACATTTTAAAGTTCTTATGGCATGAATATGCAAGGAACATTCTAATGGCTTCCAATCTTGTCATTGGTGCAAAAGTTTCATCAAAGTCATGACCTTCAACTTGTGCATACCCTTTACAGACCAATCTGGCTTTATTTCTAACAACTTGTCCTTTTTCATTCATTTTATTTTTGAACACCCATTTGGAACCTATTACATTCTTATCTTCAGGTCTAGGGACAAACTCTCAAGTATTTTTCTTCTCAATCTGATCAAGCTCTTCATTCATAGCTCTAATCCAATCATCATGCTAGCTGGCTTCATCAAAATTTCAGGTTCAGTCATAGATAGAAAAGCAACATGAAATTGTTCTGAGTCTTTAATCAATTTCCTTCTTGTCTGAACTCCTTTATTTATATCTCCAATTATCTGATTTTAAGGATGATTCTTTCTAACAATTCTGAGAGATAAGTTTGGTTCTTTCTGCTGATTTATGTCAGCCTGAGTATTTGTATCTTCATCTAATTCAGATTCTTCTATTTCTGATCATTAGACCTGTTCATCTTCATCTTCAACTATACCTTATGTTCTTGGTTCGGCACTGCTTACATTTCTGATCAGGATTTCTTCATCAACTTTTATGTATATACAATAAACTAGTTTATGCAGCCTCTTATTGTAACACCTGTACCCTTTACTGTTTGTAGCATAACCCAAGAAGATACCTTCATCTGCCATGTCATCATATTTGCCAATATTTTCATCATTATTCTTAATATAACATTTACTCCCAAAGACTTTAAAATGCTTGATTGAAACAGGTCTTCCAAACCATAGGTCATAAGGAGTCTTGTCACTTTGTGGTCTAAGATGTGTTTTGTTAAATATATGAACAGCTATATGAATTGCTTCCACCCAATATTTCGGAGGTATGTTCCTTTCATTCATCATTGATCTTTCCATTTGTTGTATTGATCTATTCTGCCTCTCAAAAACTCCATTTTGTTGTGGAGTCCTTGGAATTTTGTACTCTCTTTTGATTCCATGTTTATCACAGAACTCTTTGAAGTTCCATGAGCTAAACTCTCCTCCTCTATCAGACCTTACTGCCTTCAATATTTTTCCTGTTTGATTCTCAATTAGAGCCTTAAACACTTTGAATTTTTCAAATGCTTCAGATTTTTCCTTCAAAAAGGCAACCCATGTTAGTCTAGAATAGTCATCAATAATCAACATAAAATAATTTTCTTTTCCTGTACCTTCTTTCCTTGATGGTCCACATAAATCCATATGTACTAACTGGAGAGGTTTTTCTATTGAAGGAAATTTTTTTTATTTGAACTGAGTGCGAGTAAGTTTTCCTATCTGGCAAGGATTACAAACAGAGTCGTATGTCTTTGATATCTTCAGAAGATCTTTTACTACCCCATTGTGTCCTTTCATGATTATATGATCAAAATTTAAGTGTCCAAGTCTGCTATTCCATAGCCAACTTTCATCATACTTGCTTAAGTAACATTCTTATTTTTCTTCTCTTAACACATAGACATTGTTTTCTGTTCTTATCCCTTTTGCAACTAGTTGTCCTGAATTCACAGATTTTATTCTACAGTCTTTAGAGGTAAAAACGACTTCACATCCTCGGTCATAGACTTGACCGAAACTAAGAAGATTATGTTTTAGACCTTCTACAAACAACACATTTTGAGCTTTCCCTTTGAAATTACTCAAACTTACCATTCATTTACCTTTTATTTTTCCTGGTGCATCATTTCCAAAAGTTTCATTCCGTGATTTTCTTTCACTTAGAGTTAGAAACTTACTTTTGTCTCCAGTCATATGTTTGGAACATCCACTATCAATATACTAGGGATTATTTTCTCTTTGGGTTGATAACACTAGTTTACACTTTTCATCTTCTTTCTAATTCCAAATCTTGAAATTTTCAGCAGTAGGATTTGAATCTGGCTTAAAATTCCTTAAGCGACAATCTGCAGCTTTATGTCCATAGTTATGACAGATGTAAAATTCTGGTTCACTTAATAACAGATCATAACGATTGTTATGCTCATAACTATTGTTATGCTTAACCTGTGTCATTTTCCTAGCCATCGCATGATTTATAGTTTGAGATTGTTTGTTGCTTGGTTGTCTCGATCTTTGTTGTGCAAGATGGTTATTCGTTGAATATCTTGATTGTTCATATCTAAATATTAAAGAACAGTTTATAGCTTTGTGACCAAAATTAGAGCAGAAAAAACAATAACCATAGAAAAAACCTTTGTACCTTGAAAAATTTTGTCTTCTTTGAGGAGGTCGATTTCCTTCATGTCGATAATCTCTCTGATCTACCGATTCAGTTCTGGTCCTTTTTCTTTCATTCCTTCTTGGTGGCTGATTTTCTTTCTTTGTTTCTACAAAGTTATTATTGCCAATGATTGTAGTTTTGACAAACTTGATGGGTTTTGTATTACTTGAATGATCACTACTTGATACTTCTTCATAGCCCAAGCTGGCTTTCAACTTTTGATTCCTTTGTTGATTTAGAATGAAAGTTAATTCTTCTGAAGCTTTAATACTTGGCATATTTTGATGATACAATGCCTTAAACTTCTCCATTTCTTTTCTGGTTTTTACTATCTCTTCTTCTAAGGCTTCACACCTCGCTTTCTTCTCTGACAATTGTTGTTTCAGTATGTCTTTTATTTTCTTTGCCTCTTCTAACTCCACTTTTAGTAGAGAAAAGTTTTCATCGGGTTTTTCACCATTCATTTTAAACTGCATCAACAACTATTTTTGTTTTCTCTTCTTACATCTGAGTCTGTCAATTTCTTCCAAAGCACTGATTAATTCACCTTCCATATCCACCAAAGCTTCTTCATCATCCATTTCACCTCCTGTGTGTTCATCATCAAAATCCCCCATAGCCATAAGCATAAAATCATTCACTTTTTCTTCACATGATGAATCACTGTCTATGTCTTCTGAGGAATTATCATTATTTGCACACAAACTTTTCTTTTTACTATATTTCTTGAATTTGTACTTCTTTTCATCATCAGAGTTCTAGTCATTTTTCTGATGGGGACACTTAGATGCAAAATGACCTATCTTACCACAGTTAAAACATTTGAAGGGAAGCTTGCCTTGATATTTTCCTGATCCTTTCTTTAATCTTCTCTCAAATTTTGCCTCAATATCATCTAAATTTGAATCAATGTTCTTGTCTACTTTAAAAAAGGTTTCTCTAGTAATGGATTTATCTTTGTTGATTCTCATTTCATATGCAGTTAAAGTTCCTAGGAGTTGATCAATGGATAGAGTTTTAATATCATTTAGTTCTTCTATTGCAGAGACTTTTGGATTAAATTTATCAAGCAAAGATCTTAAAATCTTCTAAACTAAAATTTATTCTTCAATCTTCTCACCAAGACCCTTCATGGAATTCACAAGTTCTTCAACTCTTAAAAAATACTTTCCAATTGTTTCATCTTCATTCATCTTTAGTTGTTCAAACTTCAACCTAAAGGTTTGAAGTTTGGCATCTTTTAATTTCTCATTTCCTTCATAGCTGCTAATAAGTTTATCCCACATTTCTTTGGTAGTTTGAAGATGCATCACCTTTACAAACTCGGCTTCTGCAAGTCCATTCAAGATAGCATTCATTCCCTTAGCATTAAAGCTATATTCTAACTTATCATCCTTGGAAGCCAGCACAATTGGCTTTGTATATCCAGTCTCTACTACATCTCAAACATCAGCACGTAAGGCCATTAGGTATGTTCGCATTCTAACCTTCCAAAACGAAAAAATTGTTCCATCAAACAGAGGAGGCTTACTGGCTGAAGTCCCTTCATGACTTGTCATGTTTAAGCTTACAGATCTACCTTTAAATAAAAGGAACCAACTCTGATATCAATTGTTGAAATTACTAAGACAACTGAGAGAGGGGGGTGAATTAGTTGTTACTATGCTTAAACAATATTAAGTCTATTAAACCATTTTTAATCTTTCATCAAGTGACCATCAATATTATACATCATATGAACAACATAAATAACGAGCATCAATCACACATAAGATATACATAGAGATAGATTTTCATGAGGAAACCCATAAAGGGAGAAAACCTCTTCTTCTTTGAAATGATAGGCAATCTTTTAAGTTCTGTACATCATCTATGTTTGAGCACCAACTCAAAGTGAGGCTACTACCTCTGTTTTACAAGCTCCAACTTGTTTGAGACCACCAACTCTCTGGTTTCTCTAGCACCCACTAGAAGGAAGCACCAACTCCATGAGTGTTCTAGCACCGACTAGATGGAAGCACCTACTTCCACTTATACAAGCACCAACTTGCATATAGAAAACTCTATGTTTTCCCAAGCACCACCCTGCCACCCTGATTTCTAGCCACAACTAGATGGAAGCTACAACTCCCAATATTCAAGCACCAACTCGAATATCAGAGGACCACAGTCCTCCCCAGCACCACCCTTCCTCCTTGATTATAAATAAATGATTGAATAACCAACAACACAGATAAATCGATTCTTACCACTTCTTCACTGTTCTATAAATCTGGTATGCTTCTAACTGTTTTGCAATTCTTCTCTTCCTCTATTTGTTCTGCAATTATGTTTTTCTTTAAGCTATTCTGCATTTCTTCTCTTTCTTCTGTCTATTCCTCATCTATTACTCACCTCTGAGTTTTATCTCACACTGCGCATACTGTTGGTCTCACACTGTGCATACTGTAATTTCCCTTTCTTACAGTTCAACTCATTTTTAATTCAAAATGACCAACCCCGCACATTCATTGCATCTTTCTTTTATACACTACAACCTATTCAATTATACCTTGAATCTCCAAGAAAATGCATCATCAAATGAATCGCCAACCGTCCAAGAATCATGATTCAGTTCTGCTAACTGAATCATAACTGATCGATTACATGTGAGGTGAAACGGTAATCCTTCAATCAAGTTTCCAATTAACCAGTACCATGGGATTAAATCTGCAGGATTTCACGTTTATCTCATATGCCCACTAATTGTGACCGGGTGCTAAACAGAATTTGAATTTTTTGATTTCACATCTCGACATTCCTGTGATGAAGGGTCTCAACGCTCCAAGTCGCAATCGACGAAACTCCGATATGGAGCTTAGCACTGCTAGCTTCTTCCCCTCACGTGACCACCATCAGTGACCACAGGCTGCGCCAAAAGGCACTTCGCTTTTCACAAACTTATGAACTTCATCGAGCCTGATCAATGGTCGAGATCTCCAATGATCTGACGATCCAGATCTCATCGTGATATTGCATATCCCGATTCCTGTGAAGAAGGTTCTCGATAATCTAAGTCGCGATCACCGAGACTCTGAGATGGAGCTTAACACCGCTAGCTTCTTCCTCCATCTTCTGCAGATGTAACCACTGGCTGTGACTATATCCTTATTCAAAAATGCATTTCGCACTTTCACGTCTCAGGTATTCTGTGATGATTCCTCTCGACTCTCCATGTTACGAACTTCGAAATAAAGATTGGCTTCTCTAGCTCTTCTCTCCAGCTCTCAACAATGTGACCACGAGATATGACCACTCGCCAATCAAATGAGCACTTCTCTCCTTTGACTTTCCAGTCAACGAAACGATGATCCCTCGCCACATGTCCCTCTTGGATCAATGGTCAAGATCTTATCTCGATTTCGCAACTTCATGAGCCTTCATCATGCCTGATCAACAGTCCACGATCTCGATGATTTGGCGGTCCAGATCTTTTCGTGATCTTGCATATTGTGAGTTCCCATACCATGCTTTGTTGACTCCTACAATGTGCAAGTCAGCGAAATTCCAATCACTTTCCACGTGTCCTATGACACCAATGGTCAGGATTGTTATCGTGATTTCGCATATCGCGAGTTTGAACCTCTTTCCTTTGGATTTCCCGATCTGCGAAACTCCAAAATGAAACCTTTGACATGCTTTCACTGTTTTCCTCCTTCTGATCTTACACTGTTGATCTTGCCACCTTTGTCGTGCTTTGACTATTTTCCTCCTTCTGAGATTACACTGCTGATCTTGCCATTATCGTCATGCTACTGATCATGTTGATCTTCGCCATCAATGAAAAACACGCAAACTCTGCCTCTGTCTAAAAACATGCCAACAATCTCCCCCTTTGGCATTGATGGAAACCCCTTGAAAAACATGCAAAAAACATGCAACTATACCACTGTAGAATCCTTGAAATTACCATCACTGTAGCATCCTTGAAATTTACCACACTTTCTCCCCCTTTGACATCAATGTAAAAGACGAAACATGCTCCCCCTGAGCTATTCCAGTACATACTCCCCCTGTCAACTATGAGCAACTTAGAAATACACAATATATTCAATAAGTACTCCCCCTGATCAGGTGAACAGATTAGACAAAGGAAGTTATAACCCCCAACTTTTGACGAAGATATCCAAAAGGGGTCACATCCAATGGTTTAGTAAAAATATCAGCTATCTGTTCTATGGAAGGAATATAATTCAACTGAACGACTCTGTTTGTAACTTGTTCTCTGAGAAAATGGTATTTTATTGGTATGTGCTTAGATTTTGAATGAAGTAAAAGATTCTTAGAGAGATTGATGGCACTAGTGTTATCACAATGAAGTGGAATGGGATCAGTGTAAGTTACCTTCAAATCTGCAAGAGTTTGTATCATCCATAAAATTTGTGTGCAACAAGTAGAAGCAGCAATGTATTCTGCCTTTGTAGTTGATAATGAAATGGATCCTTGCTGTTTACTAATCCATGCTACAAATGAGTCACCCAGAAAGAATGCTCCTCCACTGGTGCTTTTTTTCTCATCAACACAGTTTGCCCAATCAACATCTGAATAAGAAGTTAACTGAAAGTTCTGATTTCTGGGATACCACAGACCATAATTCATTGTTCCCTTCAAGTATTTGAATATCCTTGTGACAGCTACCAAGTGACTCTGTTTAGGAGATGACTGATAACGACCTACCATTCCAACAGCTTGCACTATATCAGGACGGGATATTGTGATGTACAGAAGACTGCCTATCATTGATTGGTATGTCCTTTGATCAACATCAGGTGACATATCATCTTTACTGAGGTTGCAACCAACCACCATAGGTGTACTAACAGGAGAGGAATCCTCCATCTGAAATTTCTTCAACATCTCTTCCAAATATTTTTCTTGAGAGATAAATTTTTCTGCAGAACTCTGATTTACTTGTAAACCAAGAAAATATGAAAAATCTCCTATCATGAACATCTCAAACTCTGTTTGCATAGATTTATCAAACCACTGGACAGATGATTCATTAGTACAACAAAAAATAATATAATCTACATAAACCAAAACAACTAGTAGATTATCACCTTCAGACTTAATGTAGAGATTGACGTCCACAGTACCTTTCTTGAACCCTTTGTCTTGTAAAAATTTGTCCAGTCTATAATACCAAGCTCGTGGTGTTTTTTTCAGTCCATATAAGGCCTTCTTCAGCTTGCAAACATAATTAGGATTATCTTTCAATTAGAATCCTTCAGGTTGCTCCATATATACTTCTTCCTCTAGATCTCCATTAAGAAAAGTTGACTTAACATCCATCTAATACATTTTAAATTTCTTATGGCATGAATATGCAAGGAGCATTCTGATGGCTTCCAATCTTGCCACTGGTGAAAATTTTTTATCAAAGTTCTGACCTTCAACTTGTGCATAGCCTTTACAGACCAATCTGGCTTTATTTCTAACAAATTGTCCTTTTTCATTCATTTTATTTTTGAACACCCATTTGGAAGCTATTACATTCTTATCTTCATGTATAGGGGCAAACTCTCAAGTATTGTTCTTCTCAATCTGATCAAGCTCTTCATTCATAGCTCTAATCCAATCATCATGCTAGTTGGCTTCATCAAAATTTGAGGTTCAGTCATAGATAGAAAAGCAACATGAGATTGTTCTGAGTCTTTAATCAATTTCCTTCTTGTCTGAACTCCCTTATTTATATCTCCAATTATCTGATTTTCAGGATGATTCTTTCTAACAATTCTGAGAGGTCAGTTTGTTTCTTTTTGTTGATTTATGTTAGCCTGAGTATTTGTATCTTCATCTAATTCAGATTCTTCTCTTTCTGATTCTTAGACCTGTTCATCTTCATCTTCAACTATACCTTTTGTTCTTGGTTCAGCACTGCTTACATTTCTGATCGGGATTTCTTCATCAACTTTTATGTCTATACAATCAACTAGTTTATGCAGCCTCTTATTGTAACACCTGTATCCTTTATTGTTTGTAGCATAACCCAAGAAGATACCTTCATCTGCCTTGTCATCATATTTGCCAATATTTTCGTCATTATTCTTAATATAACATTTACTCCCAAAGACTTTAAAATACTTGATTGAAATAGGTCTTCCAAACCATAGTTCATAAGGAGTCTTGTCACTGTGTGGTCTGAGATGTGTTTTGTTAAGTATATGAACAACTGTATGAATTGCTTCCACCCAATATGTCTGAGGTATGTTCCTTTCATTCATCATTGATCTTGTCATTTGTTGTACTGATCTATTCTGCCTCTCAACAACTCCATTTTGCTGTGGAGTCCTTGGAATTTTGTACTCTCTTTTGATTCCATGTTTATCACGGAACTCTTTGAAGTTCCATGAGATAAACTCTCCTCCTCTATCAGACCTTACTGCCTTCAATCTTTTTCCTATTTGATTCTCAATTAGAGCCTTAAACACTTTGAATTTTTCAAATGCTTTAGATTTTTCCTTCAAAAAGGCAACCCATGTTAGTCTAGAATAGTCATCAATAATCAACATAAAATAATTTTCTTTTCCTATACCTTCTTTCCTTGATGGTCCACATAGATCCATATGTACTAACTAGAGAGGTTTTTCTATTGAAGGAAAGTTTTTTTATTTGAACTGAGTGCGAGTAAGTTTTCCTATCTAGCAAGGTTTACAAACAAAGTCGTATGTCTTTGATATCTTCGGAAGATCTTTTACTGCCCCATTGTTTCTGAGCTTGATTATATGATAAAAATTTAAGTGTCCAAGTCTCCTATGCCATAGCCAACTTTCATCATACTTGCTTAAGTAACATTCTTCTTTTTCTTATTTTAACACATAGACATTGTTTTCTATTCTTATCCCTTTTGCAACTAGTTGTCCTGAATTCACAGATTTTATTCTACAGTCTTTAGAGGTAAAAACGACTTCACATCCTCAGTCATAGACTTGACTGACACTAAGAAGATTATGTTTCAGACCTTCTACAAACAACATATATTGAGTTTTCCCTTTTTCATTACTCAAACTTGCCATTCCTTTACCTTTTATTTTTTCCTGGTGCATCATTTCCAAAAGTTGCATTCCGTGATTTGCTTTCACTTAGAGTTAGAAACTTACTTTTGTCTCCAGTCATATGTTTGGAACATCCACTATCAATGTACCATGGATTCTTTTCTCTTTGGGTTGATAACACTAGTCTACACTTGTCATCTTCTTTCTTATTCCAAATCTTGAAATTTTCAACAGTAGGATTCGAATCTGGCTTAAAATTCCTTAAGCGACAATCTGCAGCTTTATGTCCATAGTTATGACAGATGTAACATTATGGTTCACTAAATAATAGATCATAACGGTTGTTATGCTCATAACTATTGTTATGCTTAACCTGCGTCCTTTTCCCAGCCATCGCATGATTTATAGTTTGATATTGTTTGTTGCTTGGTTGTCTCGATCTTTGTTGTGGAAGATGGTTATTCGTTAAATATCTTGATTGTTCATATCTAAATCTTAAAGAATAGTTTATATCTTTGTGACAAAAATTAGAGCAAAAAAAACAATAACCATAGAAAAAACCTTTGTACCTTGAAAAAGTCTATCTTCTTTGAGGAGGTCGATTTCCTTCATGCCGACAATCTCTCTGATCTACCGATTTGATTCTGGTACTTTTTCTTTCATTCCTTCTTGGTGGTTGATTTTATTTCTTTGTTTCTGCAAAGTTATTGTTGCCAATGATTGTAGTTTTGACAAACTTGATGGGTTTTGTATTACTTGAATGATCACTACTTGATCCTTCTTCATAGCCCAAGCTGACTTTCAACTTTGGATTCCTTTGTTAATTTAGAATGAAAGTTAATTCTTCTGAAGCTTTAATACTTGGCAGAGTTTGATGATACAATGCCTTAAACTTCTCCATTTCTTTTATGATTTTTACTATCTCTTCTTCTAAGGCTTCACACCTCGCTTTCTTCTTTGACAATTGTTTTTTCAATATGTCTTCTATTTTCTTTGCCTCTTCTAACTCCACTTTTAGTAGAGAAAAGTTTTCATCAGGTTTTTCACCATTCATTTTAAACTGCATCAACAACTGTTTTTGTTTTCTCTTATTACATCTGAGTCTGTCAATTTCTTCCAAAGCACTGATTAATTCACCTTCCATATCCACCACATCTTCTTCATCATCCATTTCACCTCCTGTGTGCTCATCATCAAAATCCCCCATAGCCATAAGCATAAAATCATTCACTTTGTCTTCACATGATGAATCGCTATCTATGTCTTATGAGGAATTGTCATTATTTGCACACAAACTTTTCTTTTTATTATATTTCTTAAATTTGTACTTCTTTTCATCATCAGAGTTCTAGTCCTTTTTCTGATGGGGACACTTAGATGCAAAATGTCCTATCTTGCCACAGTTAAAACATTTGAAGGGAAGCTTGCCTTGATATTTTCCTGATCCTTTCTTTAATCTTCTCTAAAATTTTGCCTCAATATCATCTAAATCTGAATCAGTATTCTTGACTGCTTTAAAAGATGCTTCTCTAGTAATGGATTTATCTTTGTTGATTCTCATTTCATATGCAGTTAAAGTTCCTAGGAGTTGATCAATGGATAGAGTTTTAATATCATTTAGTTCTTCTATTGCAGAGACTTTTGGATTAAATTTATCAAGCAAAGATCTTAAAATCTTCTGAACTAAAATTTATTCTTCAATATTCTCACCAAGACCCTTCATGGAATTCACAAGTTCTTCAACTCTTAACAAATACTTTCCAACTGTTTCATCTTCATTCATCTTTAGTTGTTCAAACTTCAACCTAAAGGTTTGAAGTTTGGCATCTTTTACTTTCCCATTTCCTTCATAGCTGCTAATAAGCTTATCCCACATTTCTTTGGCAGTTTGAAGATGCATCACCTTTACAAACTTAGCTTCTACAAGTCCATTCAAGATAGCATTCATTCCCTTAGCATTAAAGCTATATTCTAACTTATCATCCTTCCAGCACAACAGGATTTGTATATCCAGTCTCTACTACATCTCAAACATCAGCACCTAAGGCCATTAGGTATGTTCTCATTCTAACCTTCCAAAAGGAAAAATTTGTTCCATCAAACAAAGGAGGCTTACTTGTTGAAGTCCCTTCATGACTTGTCATGTTTAAGCTTACAGATCTACCTTCAAATAAAAGGAACCAGCTTGGATATCAATTGTTGAAATTACTAAGACAACTAAGAGAGGGGGGTGAATCAGTTGTTACTGTGCTTAAACAATATTAAGTCTATTAAACCATTTTTAATCTTTCATCAAGTGACCATCAATATTATACATCATATGAACAACATAAATAACGAGCATCAATCATACACGAGATATACACAGAGACAGATTTTCACGAGGAAACCCATAAAGGGAGAAAACCTCTTCTTCTTCGAAATGATAGGCAATCTTTTAAGTTATGTACAACATCTATGTTTGAGCACCAACTCAAAGTGAGGCTACTACCTCTGTTTTACAAGCTCCAACTT
>JASDQU010101069.1:42856-60408 GCA_032191745.1 Picea mariana | reverse complement strand
ATATATATATATATATATATATATATATATATATATATATATATATATATATATATATATATATATATATATATATATTATTTTTATTTTTTTCTCCTAAAAATAATAATGTTTAAAAAAAATACATTTAAACAAATAGAAACTAAAAAAACATTATTATACACACACACACACACAATTGGTTTTTTTCTTTCCTTTACAAAAATTATGTTGTTTTTTAATTGTTTTTTTAAATTTAAATTGATTTAAAAAAAAATCAAAAGAAAATCATTTTTTTCTCAATTGCAGGTTTTCCCCTCTTTTTTTTCTCTCTTTTATTTATTTATTTATTTATATTTTTTATGATTTTGTTTGCAACAATAGAGAGCTTTCAGACCTTGGTTTTTAAAATGTTACAATTTTAAGTCCGAAAAAAAAATGCCATTGATAATGCATCTTTTTTATTTAGGGGTTGGTTTTAAGACTTTGGTTCCAACGATACAAGTTGTCAACGTCATGATTTCAAAAAACTTGCAATTTTATCCATAGAAAAAATGCAACTAATACTGAGAGCACCAATTTTGGATTTGAGGGTTGATTTTAAGGTTTTGGTTGCAACGATACTAGTTGTCAAGTTCGGAGGTTTTAAATAAGTAGTTTTAACGTCAAAAACAAAAAATGGTGTTGTTATTAGCATCATTTTTTGATGCAGGGGTTGATTTTAAGGTTTTTTTCAACAACATTGTGATGTTGTTAAGGCCATGGTTGCAAAAGGTGGTAATTTTAACCTCGAAAAAGAAAGGTGCTACTAGTAACACCACTTTTCGAAACGGGGGTTGATTTTGGTATTTTTGACCAAAAAGTATGGGTTTTTAAGGATAAAGTTCTCATTTTTGAGGTCAAAGTTTTCATCAAGTCATTGAGATAAAACATCGACAAAAATATTATCCTTACCCTTCTTATAGATCATCTTAAAGTCATAGGCTTGGAGATGGGCAATCCACTTATATTGCTTCGTTATAAAGTACCATGTGTTGAAGAAATAGAACACCAAGATCAAGAAAATAACTTTGGCAGAAAAGGCCTCAAGCCATATTCTCAACTCATTGTATTCATTTTAATAATACAAATATATAATACAATAATTAAACCACCTCAATTTCTCTCACATCGACAACTCATTAGGAGATAATGTAGGAGGGGGAAAAATAGGAATCTAGAAACACACTTAGGATAACAATTATATCCTAGAATGTGAAATATACAAAGGTGGTATACTAGGACTTCATGATTGTATATGAGTAAGAGGCTAACATTCCCCCCTTTAATCATAAGTCTAAACAATAATACCAACAATGCATTATAAACTGGTATCATCTCCAAGTCTTCATGCTGAAACTTATGAGTTGAGCCTTAATGAAGAACTGCCTAAAAAACCACCAAATCTGGATGTTGAAAACTATGGAAAATCTCACTGTGAAATCATGTGGGCCAAAATGAATGTAACTTGTTCACTGATGTGAAATCCAATATGATGAGAGAAAACCAAGAGAATTGAATCAACTACAAGTATGATACATCCATGAAAATGCCTAACAACTCAATCAAATTCCACGCTGCAATGCAGAAGGATTCATCTATCCTCTGCCAGGTCAAATGACCATCCAGTTGAACAAAATATCCACTTCATTACTCTCAAAATCAACATCACAATCATGTATCCTATGTATGATTCAACTGCAAGACATTAAATCATAATTCTTCCAAAGTCTGCTATCTACAAACTGTAGTTTCCCCTCTGGAAAATTAGATGCCCATCTAGCATATTTGATTTTTTTGTTGTCAAAACTTTCAGTTTGACAACCATTTTCAATTCCATCATCAATTCCCCACTTTTTCAGCTGAAAGGAGAGACCGCAAGTGGTTTCAAAAACCATCTTCACTCTATTTTTGAACTCTCCCACTTAAGATGCATGAGAGTTTCACTGTCAGTCACAATATTCATATTTACTTGAGATTGAATTCTTTGGTAAGATTGAAATAATCACTTGGTCGTTGATGACCACTTCCAAGGATCAATCCTCTCACAGTGAATCATTAATCTTGCAATTTTGTTTTTCTTGGAACATAGGTATGATGGATTATTCTTCTTGCCACAAATTTGACAAGGATGGAGATCAAAACACTGATCTTCCATATGACCAACTCGATTGCAATGTTTGCATTTCACATTCTGGTTCTGAACTCCAAGATGTGAAGTTGAGACTTCTTGAAGCAATCCAACAATTTAGAATTGGATTGGTCTAGAATAACAAAGAATATGAAAGGTAACTTCCTTGTCATATCCAAGTCTGGTTCTATGCTTGTTGTAGCATATTTCTTCCCAAGGTCTGATAATAGGCTTGGAAAGAGTATTTTGAACCTATTGGTTTGACATCTATGAAAGTTGATTTACTCAATGTCGTTGCATCATTGAAAGGTTTTCTTCACTGAAATCAAAAGAAAACTATTGAAATGTAGGTTCATGAAAAACTTCATCTTCATCTGCATCTAGAGCACGGGGGATTCACTTTGTTGACCAATATATTATCATGTTCATTCATAAAGGGGTTTTTTTAATTGTGAAAAATAAGGTCAATATATTGTAGGTATTTGGGGGAGATGCAAGTATGAGAGGATTTATAGGTATTAGGGGGTGTAAAAAGGGGTATCTAGTAAAAATAAGGGTTTTATTATTGGAAAGATGTATTGGGAGGGGGGTTCAAAAAAAGAATTTTGGGAGGTATTTATTAATATATAATGAAATTAGAGGTATTCTTTAATATCCCATGAACACACGTGCTATGTCACAAGTTCACGGAGTGGAGACCCTGTGATCTGGAGTTGGCTCATTGATTTTATCCTACACTAAATGTTGATTGGTATCATCGTCGTCGTCGTCATAAACAAGAGGGTTGTTCTAAACAAGGACTAGTTCAGAATACTTCACTAGTTGTTGGTTTTTGAGATCCCTGGTTTCATTATTCAATAGTTGGGATTGATATTGCAACAGATGAATCCTTGTTTGCATGACTCGCAAACATGTTATAACATTTTCCAATGTTTCACTGGTCAGTATTACTGAACTGTTCTCAGTTGTTTCCAATAAAGTTTCCAATACGGAAACAAACTCCATGATTTTAGCCATAGTTGTTCTCAGGCTCCCTTGTATTCACTCGATTGATTTTTTAACACACCCAGTTTCACTTTGTCACACTCACTTGTATTCACTCGATTGTACTCTTCAACTTGCTTACTTTCACTTCACGGTCTCTTGTACTCTTGAACTCGTTCTCTTGATTTTGCTTCCATGAAGTTGAGGCTATCAGATACTACCAAAAATGCACCCCAACTCGTGACTTTTACAATGATATGACTCACTTCACCTCCTTATTCAATTTCAAGTAGGTCTCTTTTGGAAAATGAATTACAAGTTCAACCACTCAATTTTATCAATTTTGACTCAATGATTCAAACAACTCTTGATTCAAATAGATACTTATAGAAAAAAAACTGCAAGTTACAATCAAACTTCAAATGCTCCATAATGTGTTGAGTTCAAAAAAATTTATATGTACATTTTTGATGTGGTTGACGATTCGATTACTTGAATATGTGTGGTAGTTGCTTGATTGCATGTGCTTGAATGAAATTAATTGTGTGTTTTGATTTCATTAACTTGCTTTATGAGTATTGCGTTAAATGATAAAATACAAGTGATTATGTTAAAAATAGACAGAAAACATCACAAAGAAACCATAGAAAATCACCATCACACACTACACATGGTGTGCATAAAATCCTCTTATTCAATTTTGGATGGATCTAGGACACAGAAACACAAAAAACTGATTATATTATGATTTTTACAACTTACTCCTTGTTATGACAAGGCCCGAATACAATTATCTCTTAAGTTCACTTAACTTGCTCTTGTTTATGACAAGGCCCGAATACAATTACCTCTTAAGTTCACTTAATCAAAAGAAAATGCAAGTATAAATCCCTTTCTTTAATTTCTTTTTTTCGAAGTGCAACCCTAACCCCTCACTGTCTTCATAATTTTGCGTAAAAGATATTGCAATTTAATAATAGTTTCTCCAAGCATTTTGAGAAAAAAAATAAATTGGCAAATGCATGGAAATTAGAGAAACAAAGCTTAGATGTCAAGGGCCTAAACCGTTGAGGGCCTCCTCTTCTCCGGTTATTTTTCCAACAATAGTAACATTTTCAAATTCACAACATAATTCTCTAAACAGAATTCTGGAAACGAAAATATTTGGTCTTGGAAGATCATTGATTTTAAACTCATAAAGGTGTGCATGATCAAACATCCTAATCTGTGTCCAGGTAAGGTCGTTGGTTCGAGTCTATTCACTACTACAATGGCTACACTATGGAGATCTGACTATTATGTTCTCTTGCTTGCCTAACTATCGCCGGATTCCAATGAAAAAAAGCCATTTCATAGAACAGCTAACCAACACCCAAAAAAATCATTGCTGAAATTAATTGAGAAATACAACTTAAGTGTTTGCCTTACCCTAAACCAGAACATCATCTTGTGTGATATTTACTATGATTGAAAAAACACATGTTGCTATTTCTCTTTGTCAAGCCTACTTACTGCATCTTATTACGTTGGTCCTTATTACGGATTAAACAAAAATATAGACCTGAAAACTATTGATCTAACTAAACAAATATCCAGATCTGATTTCAAAAAACTTGAAATTCAATAAGTACTGATTCTCTATGCTCACATTCTCCTCTGAAAATATTTAGTCTCTCGATTTAATTATGTAGTTGGCGTTGCAGAGTTGTCCTTTTACTAGGACGCTTGACATTACTAGTTAAGAACGGGTTGTCCCAAATGAAAAGCCAATCATCCTCAAGCAGCGATGTCTTTGTTTTTGCCATTACACCGTAGATATATGTCTACTTCGGGTAGATACATGTGTGCTTCCACTGTAAGCTACACCAAGATCACGACAAGAACTTCAGTGGAAAAGATCTCAAGCCATATTCTCAACTCATTGTATTCATTTTAATGATACAAATATATAATACAATTTAATGAAACCACTTTAATTGATCTCACATTGACACCTCATCCAGAGATAAGGTAGGAGGAGGAAAAATAAGAATCTAGAAAAACACTTAGGATAACAACTATACCCTAGAATGTAAAATATACAAAGGTGGTATACTAGGCTTTCATGGTTTTATACGAGTAAGACGCTAACATGTGTTAATAAGTAATTTTTGTGTCCCCACCATCCATTGGATCATGGTTTTCAAGACATTATTGATGGCCTCTACTTGTCCATTTGCTTGGGGGTAATATGGGGATGAGTTTTCATGGTGAAAGCCCAGTTTGGCGCTTAACTCAGCCATCATATGGTTTCAAAAATGTGAGCCATGATGATGATGGCTTGCAGGACCCCGAATCTAGTGATAATGTGGTTGAATATGAATAATCCAGTGGTTTTGTCATCATTTGTGAATGTAGGCATAGCCTCGGCCCATTTGGTGAAGTAGTCGACTAGGACTAGAATAAAAACATGCCCCAGGCCGAGGTAGGCTTACATTGCATAAAGTCGATGCCTCATTTTGCAAAAGGGTCGATGACAACTACTTGATGAAATGGAGCCGGAGGAGAGCGTGTTTCAGGATGAAAAACTTGACAAGGAGGGAATTTCTTAATGACTTTTATACAGTCTTGGATGATCGAGGGCCAGAAATACTCGATGCGCAAAATTTTCTCGTATGTAACCATCCTCGAAAGATGACCGCCACATGCTCCAGAGTGACAATGATTAAGAACATGTTCGGCTTCCTCATGATTTAAACATCGTCATAATATAGAGTTGATACTACGGCGATATAAAGTGTCGCTAATGATGAGGTAGTGTTTTGCATGATGGAAAATGTGACGACGATCTTCATGAGATAGATCAAGATGAAAGCGTTGGGTTTGGAGATACATAGTGATGTCTCCATACCACAGATCGGACATGCTAATGAGGAACAACGACTCATCACAAAGAGAGTCGACAGGCTCAGCTTCTTCATTGGTACGGGGAAGGTCACACAAAATCTTGGTGAAATCCAATGATTTCTTTGATTTGGATTTGAAAAATTCTAGATAGAATTCTTGGAGAATAACAATCCATCGTGAGTATTTACCTCCTAGTACTTGATGTGTCAATGTATGGTACATAGGGTTGGAATCATCTATGATGGTGTTCTTGTGAAGCAAAATGTAATGTCGAAACTATTGGACAACAATAACAACTACCAATGCCAACCTCTCAACATGCGAATAGCGGATTTCAGGGCCCGTGAGGCTCTTACTTAGGTAATAAATCACATTTTCTTCCCTCTGTCATCCTATTGAACCAACACCATTCCAATGATGGAGTGTCACACACACACTACGACAACCTAGATTTTTCATCTTTTTCTTCGAGGGACAGAATCCCCGAATTTCTATGGGGCCTAGCGCAGACCATCCCTTCTCTTATCCTCCTCCAAGCGACCACAACTTGGCCTTAGCGCAATCTCCTTTTACAACTCGCGAGTTGGGAGTCAAGGCTCTCGACTCCTCTTTCTCCAAACGTCGATACCCGAGATGCGATACAGGTATGGCTCCCTCCTCACTAGCACCTACTACATGTAATCGTAGGCTAGGATAAACACTAGTAGCACTCGCAACTTGTGACTTCGCTAGTTAGAGTGTTGATCCCTTGTTCTCCTCCTTTGCGAATCCCCGAGATGCGAGAGGTCAACGTTACATGGACTCTGCCAAGCGATGCATACACATCACTTGTCTCCTCCGCTGTACTCTGCTTACGAGTTGTTTCCCTGTCGCTCATCGCACGAGACCTCGGCTCTCAGCGTTTCACGACCTTAGCGATCTAGGGGAAACTTCTTCATCCTACGAAACCTCGAGCCATGATAAGTCAACAATGGGTTGATTCTTTCCCAGGCGGCATGTGTCCACCACCTGTCAACCGCTCCCACCTTTCTCTAGGCACTTGTTGTTATGCCACCTGTCAACCACACGGTCCCCACCTAATGGAAGTGCCACGTGTTCACACGAGCTCTCGATGCTTGGAACTTCACAACTTCTGCAGTCGAAAGGAGATTCTTTCAACCTTCGAACCCTTGATACACGATACCATGCGGAGGTTCTGATCCAACAGTTCTCCCGTGGCTTGGATCCAATGACCACGATCACGCCGCGATTTCACAAATCGTGAGTTCGTGCAGTCCTACCCTTGACCAATCCAAGTCGTGAGTCAACGAAATTCTACCCGACTTCCACGCATCCTGTGTTGATGGACAGTTTCGAATACTTCAGGACTTTCAGGACGTTGTCCAATCCACTCTCCTGCCTATGAAAAGGTTAAGATCGATGGTCAATAGAGCTACGACAAATCCTTGGATCTACAGTCCTAGATCCCATCGCTACTTGCGAAGGCTGAGAGGGTCGAGGTGTTAACGCCTGCGCTCCTCCTCTAGACCCATCGGTCTTGACAAATTTGGGGTATTTCCGAAAGGATTCCGACCATTCATCTACCAACGATGGGGTATTCTCTTTCGATAATTAGACTTGCTATCCTTTCTGAGCTTGAATCATGAAATTCAACCTCTCGGAGCTTTAAAATACCACGACTCCGAGACCTTAGAGAGCTACTCTTTCTTGCATAAGGTTTCCAAACCCGGATCGCATGAACCTTCAGACGGTTCTTGGGCAATTGTCCCTGATCTTAGTTGAGTATCTAGGTAAAGGTTCAGTATGGTTCCAAAGTTTATGGGGTAATTCCCAGGGAAGAGTAATCTCGAGGAGCCTTCCTAGAATACTATGAGAATCAAGCAAACAAGATGATTCTCAGTGGAGCGAACTCATTCCCCAGACTTAATCATTTTTATAGAAACCAACTATGGCATGTAAGTATACACATGCATCCATTATTTCCAATCTAAAACACCAGGCAATCATTCCACACAGAAATCATTATGGGCATATAAACATGAGCATGTATTCATGATATTCAATTCAAAATACAAGGCATAAAACACTTATCAGATCCATCAGGTGTGATGCAACTGTTCGGAGGGGTGCTCGTTTCCACCCAATCGTAGGCTCAGTGACTCCAAACGGATTTACCACTAGCCACCCACGAGCTAGACCACGATGCTTTGAGATTCAGTCTCCTACTTCCAGCTCAATGGAATTCAAGGACGAAGGTTACTCTCCTTCTCCTATGTTCAGAACTCCCTGTGTTTCTAGAGTTTCTCCAGTTCTCTTCCACGATCCTTGTCGTGTGCACTCTCTCTCCCTTTACCACACTTTCTCTCTTGCCTTTTCTCTACAAGATTGAGTGTGGCATGAATTTCCTCGTCCGTGGTCAGGTCTGGGAGCTTTTACGGATGGGCGGTTCACCCCCATCCCCTCATTAACTCTTGAGGAGCCTACCCACCTACCAATCTGACGGGAAATCCATTCCAGGGTCAGAGATTTTTTTTGGTCTTTGAGCAAGTAAAAACCAGTACGGTATTGGCTCGGTGGAAGTTAACGCAACCATTCCAGGTCCCTTCCACCACCTCTCATTATCCATCATGGTCTCTTTTAGCACATCCCCTCCCAACAGTTATGCAACACATATTCATAACATAATTTACACTCATCGACATTTTATCAAACATTCACATCTTTGAGTTTGCCATAGTTCTTGGCCACTATAGTTATTTTTACACACTGGGGGAAACAGGGTGTTACAATTCCCTCCCCCTTAAAGGAACATTGTCCTCGATGTTCTATCTATCAATATGACGTGTATGTACAGAAGTAAGCAAAATCGGATATGCCTGTTTCATAGCATCTTCCATTTCCCACGTAGCCTCATTTGGGCCAAAATGTTTCCACTACACCTTGACCTGTGCAATGGTTCAGTTCCTGAGTGGGGTTTCCTTTCTGTCCATTATGCATTGAGATTCTGGAAGGTATTCTCCCTCCGTTTCCACCTAGATCATAGACCAGTCAATTATATGATTAGAATCATGTACATATTTCTTCAATAATGAAACATGGAAAATAGTATGTGCTTTTACTGTGGGAGGAAGTGTTAGCCTATAGGCTATAGGTCCCACTCTATCTAGAACTTCAAAGGGTCCACAATACCGAGGTGCCAACTTGGCACAAGCTCCCATCCTCAGGGAACTCTTCCTGGGCTTAACTCTGAGATATACGTGGTCTCCCGTCTTGAATTCTCTTGGAGTTCTCTTTCGGTTGGTGTAACTTTTATGTCTTTTTTGAGTGACCTTTAGATTTTGTTTTATCTGAATCACTTGTTGTTCCATTTCTTTCAACATGTTGGGTCCAATAGTAATTCTATTTACGAGATTACTCCAACTGACTGGAATGTTTCACGGCCTACCATAGAGGACTTCAAAAGGGATCATCTTCAGGGATTCTTGGTAGCCATTGTTGTAGGCGAATTCCACCAGTGGCAGGTAATCCTTCCACTTTTTGGGTTGATGCATTACATGCATCCTTAGCATGTATTCTAGCATTTGATTCACTCTTTTCGTCTGTCCATCAGTTTGAGGATGATAGGATGTGCTAAATATTAATTTGGTCTCCAGACCAACCATCAGGGATTTCCAAAAGTTGGAAGTAAATTTTGTGTCTCTATCAAACACAATCTCTTTAGGCATACCATGTAGTCTAAATATCTCCCTCATGAATATGTTGGCGATGTCTATTTCCTTGCAAGTCGACTTGATGGGGATAAAATGAGCGGAATTGCTCAGTTTATCCACCACCACCATGATGGCATCATTTTTTTTGGTCGAGGTTGGTAATCCGGTGATGAAATCCATGGACATGGTTTCCCATTTTCATTCTGGGATTGATAGAGGTTGTAATAATCCTATTGGGTCTCAGTGTTCTGCTTTAACCTGTTGGCATTCTATGCATTTGGCTAAGTACTCAGCTATGTCTTTCTTCAATCCAGGCCAATAGAATTGTTTCCTAGTGGTTGTGATCATCTTCTGGTATCCTGGATGACCAGTATATGGTCTTTTATGTAGTTCATCCATTATGAACCTCTTCAAGTCATCACAATCTAGAATATACAATCTATTTTTGTAAGTTAGCAAGCCTCCATCTATCATCTAGTAGCCTTCATACTTTATCCCTGTGGGTTCTTTCTCCAAGTATGAGGTCACGGTCTGGAAGAATGTGTCGGTTTCTTGTGCATTCTTAACTCTTTCCCTGATGTTGGTCTCACGGGTGCTCACTGTTGGGGCTCAGAAATGTCTTATTCTCATCCACCTTTCCCTTCATCATTCTTTACATTTCATCGCCCCATTAACCTTTCACGATATCATTTCCATAAATATACTTGGGTTTCACCTTATTGTTATCCACTTTATTCATTTTAGTATTTAAAAGAAATTTGTGATTAAATGTTAGAAAATCAACATGTTTTCATATATATCTCAAATATGTGTGAGCTTTGTAATGTGTAGGAATATGTGAAGGATTAATTCAAAGGACTTCTCGAATACTTCCTCCACCATTTCAATATTTGAGGAGATAATGCAAGTCCATTCCAAGGAGAAGATCATGGAGATTTGGTTGGAATATCTTATCTAAGATATATGAGAGATATGTGTGAGGATTTAAAGGGATTATATTTTGTAATAATGGGAAATAGGTTGAGAGAGAAGTGGATCTGTAATAATGAGATGGTTATCTTATCTTCAAGGCTCTCATGTATAAAAGAGAGTGATCTCTCTTCATGAGGATTCAAGTAGAATAGGAGTTAGATTATGTAATTAGAATCAGAGTAGTCATTAGGATTCGAAAGAGAAAGGGCTTCTTAGCTTTGATTCATGGTTTTGGTTTTCATGCTTTCATTAGTATGTTATGAAGATTGATTTGATTATTTTAATATAAGATTGCTTCATTAGAGTGAGCTCACATATGTTGTTGTGTTATTTAACTCTTCACATGATGTACTTGCTTTTCCTTCATGTAGTTCTCCATTTCTAGATTAATTCATTTATGCAATTTCTCATTCCTAGATTAATTTTATTTACGCAACTAGATTAATTCTATTTCAGTCATGTGTTAGATTAATGATTCAATTTCAGTCATAACTTAAACATTAGATTAGATTAGTCTCACTTCAATATTGCATATACTTTGTGTGTGCTTCGTCAGTTTACAACCCCCGGATTGACAAATTAGATAGTTAGGTAAATACTACAATGCAATTAATTCAACATTAGTTCGGCCCAATGTAACAATTGTTGTTCCTTTTGCAAGTTGTGTTGTTCCTTTGAATAGAAAAATTGTCGTTCCCTTTACGATTGTTGTTCCTTTACAGGTGTTGCATCTCTGGAAGCTGGGTATTGAAAACGGAAGGTAAGAACCTACGTAGGCGACAAGTAAAACGCTTGTGCCAGCGCCTACCTTTGGTTGATGCATAGAGGTTGTTTTTAGGACATCTTTAGAGCCCAACATTTTTGCGTCGTTGTCGGGGAAGCACGATGGATTGGAGTTTAGATTTATTTTTCATGCAAGTGTGATTAAACATGCTCCTAACTCTGAAGTGACATATGGGTAAGGACATGTAGGGTAGTGTAAATTTCAATTCCTGCAAGTGTGGTAGTTTAAATTTATTTTTCATGCAAGTGTGATTAAACATGCTCCTAACTCTGAGGTGACATATGGGTAAGGACATGTAGGGTAGTGTAAATTTCAATTCCTACAAGTTAGTGTAAATTTCAATTCCTGCAAGTGTGGTAGTTTAAATTTCTTTTCCGTGCAAGTGTGATTAAACATGCTCCTAACTCTCAGGTGACATAAGGGTAAGGACATGTAGGGTAGTGTAAATTTCAATTCCTGCAAGTTAGTGTAAATTTCAATTTCCACAAGATTAGTTTAAATGTTTGCCAGTGTGATCTACATGTGTTGGTTCTAGGGGTATTAGCAGCTACTTGAATGGATATTGCTCATGTTCTCCCTGACCAACTATCAGGAACGTTTTAACTTCCGCAACTGTGAAGAGTAATTTTTTTTTATTTATTTTTTATGTTTTAGCAAGAGTGTTTTTTAAAGTTTTTCATTTTGATTTAGGTGTTGTAAGAATCCTTTTTTTAACATGATTTAACAATGAATGTCAGCTTGGAACTACTCACTCAGATCCTGGCAGATGTCGGGATTTCCTCTTCCCGTGAAGAAGAGATCTTGACAAGGATCAAACATTCAAATACTCCTCCAGAAACAATTGAAGTTCCAACATCTGAAGACTCTTATGCATCTGACGATGAACAATTGATTGAAGAGGAGATCAAGGAAAATGAAGAGGAGTTACAGCATGATCTGAGCAAGGAACAACACACCTATGAAAGCTTGATCGAACGATGGTTTCAAGCGAGTAATAGGTTAGATACATTTAGTTTTTCTTTTTATTTTCTTAATTCACAATTTCAACAACTAATTCCACACGTTCATACATATTCCTGACTGTCAATTGTGAAATTGAAAGATAACATATTTTTATTACTGTTGCGTGCATGGCTACATTGGCTATTTGATTACACGTAACTAATTTCACATTTCTAATTAGCGTAGTGTAGGTAAGATTTTATTTTCAAGTTTTTTTTATTTTTTGCTAGAATAAGTATGCTCTCATTCGCGCTTCGTGCAATCGCGAGAATCAGAAAATAGGATGACTGGCTGATTGATTTCAGGAATATCAATTAATTGACGAAAATAAAATTTTGCCTAATTTATTTTTCATCTTCCATTTGCTCATAAATTTTTTAATACGCTTGCAAAATAAAAATAAAAAAATATTTTTTATTTTTTTGAAAACATAATAAAAACATAAATAAAATTTGCCCATCCTCACACATAAAGCCTGCAAGATAAATTTTTATTTTTTATATAGAAGACATGAATGAAAAGTTGATCATCTCCCATCTGCAAATCAAAGCAATAAAAAGGTAAGTACAAAGAGAAAATATATATATATACATAAATAAATAATATATATATATATATATATATATATATATATATATATTAATGGTTTGATGGTCTAAGGTGCACATCCATGGCTACCGCATCCTTACCAAGATATATGTGTTACTTCATAATACAGAAAGGAATTTATCTATGCATGTATTGCTTGTGTAAATGATTTGACATTGTGGCTGCAAAATTCTCCATGTATATTCCGCTCTACTTCATCATTTCTTATCTAAATGTGGCGGAAAGAAGATGCTTCTCAGCATGTAAAAGCTGCACGGGGGATCACAATCCCAAATATGGGTTCCGTATGCCAGTTACTGCAGTGTCCAAATAGGGTGCATATAGCTCCACTGAGTCCAATTGTTGATCTGGGACTTGCGAGAACGTTTATTGTGTCTTCATTGGCTTGCGTAGAGGTGTTGCTAGCGTACAGACGGTGAAATACTGGCCTCCCAAATAATAAAGGTTGTTCACATGCGATGTTCCTTTTGATGTTGTACCAACAGTTGGGGGCAACGCTTTTGCTGCCTCATTTCGCCTCATGAGATCTTTGTGGAATCACATTAAAGTATGTTAATTGTAGAAAAGCGATAAATCAGTAGAAGATCATTTGATTATTCATTTTTCGATACGTCCAACCAAATACAGAGATTTTCATTGGCAGGAGGTTGCAAATCCCATTTATATCTGAAGCAGCCCGCGTCTATAGCTCCAAGCCAACACATTTGAATGGTTGCGTGATGTAATTGGTGTTTATCTAGCAGTTTTATGGTTGGCATTCAGCGATGATTTTCATTGGCAATAACATCTCCAGACTGTCAGCCTCCACGTTATATCTAAAATTAAGTTTGCCGCACTCACAAAAATTGGAAGCAATATTCCCTTGCTGCGCGCCAAGGAAGGCTACGTGCTTCATTGTGACTGCGTATGAGCATGGTATCTGATCCATGCTTTCCTGGACCTCTTGCCAACATCTTGCCTCTGCAAACGGGTTCAAAATAGCCAAGCATTCGGAAATCCTGCACTCAATCCATGGAATTTCATTGATAGTGCTTCACCAAAGATCGGTTTTTGCAATACAAAAGGAAAGAACAGTTTAGTTTCAATTCTCTGACATTGCACAGTATTTCCATCTTCCGGAAACTGTCAATAAGCCCCACAGCTCTGAAGATGATTTGCAGTAGATTTGACATGGATCGTTGGCCCTATCGGAAGATCAAAAGCATTGAACGAGAAATTGCAAACAAAATCTTGTCGCTTATAATGGGCAAAGAGCAGAAAAAAATTGGAAGCCAAATCGAAAAGCCTAAGAAGGAACGTGTTGAGATCTATAGGGGTTGTGTCACGCAACCAAATTCTTTGGAGATCTTGGTTGTTTTGTGATTATCATCACATAGAAAAATGCATCGTCGACAACTTTGGAACTTATATCCTTCAAATTGCAACCAGATTTAACGGGCATTCATGGCTGTAGAAGTCCATGGGAGGCGTTCAAGCTAATAACCGATTGAAGAAATGTCAGCATCCACGTCATCAGGGATTTCGATCGGAATTAATCGACTGCTAGAAGCCTTGTCTGTTTCCTCTATTTTTGGTTTGCATATTCTCCATTGGTTATTCGGCGAGAAGGTTGTTGAACTATGGTGGGTAGGAACATTTGTTTCCACCTCTGTCATTGCTTCTACTAGGCCACCCCTCGTTGTTGCTTCTACTAACTCATCATTGCCACCGCCTCCGCTCTCGTTCTAGTTATTGCCACCTTCCCTCCCATTTCGATTATCGCCACCCCTGTTGCTCCAGCGAACAGCTAGTGAATTATTGATGTAATAGCGTGGATTTATCCATACATGCATCGCGGGTTCGAGAAAAATTCCCCATTCATTGAGGGCATTGTTTAAAAGCGCATGGGGTACGAGTCTGCCACGAGGGCATGAGATTTTTTCAACACTGGTTTGATTGGGATCTAATCATAACATCCGCCTATCTAAATATAGCTGGTGACCATGTTAAATCCAACTGTCTTGAAAGGAAGTGGAATTCCTGTTTATACTACATTGCAGAAACCCGAAGTTGTGAACTTTTCTCCTACAGATTGGTTACCACATGGTGGATTTGCTGTGGAATTGTACCGTTTATATCGCAAGTCTACAGTTTTATCACATGATGAGTTGTTATATGCTGTGGAAAAGAGTGGTTGCAGTAAAGAGGCACTGCCCATTTTAAAGAAAGAGCTTGTTCGTGTAATCAATACTGAGTGGATTAATAGAGAACAACTTTGGAGAATGGGTGTTGTGAGAGGATCTAGAATGACTTCTCTAAAGCATCCTGAGAATGTTGGTGGCACCGAAGAGGATCCAAAATGTATCATATGCCGATATTTTCCACAATATTTTTGTTGTTGTGTGCAGTTGTCGACCAGATGCTTTTGTCTGTCTACAACATGCGGAACGTCTCTATGAATGCAATTCGGATCAGCAGTGTCTTCTTTATCGTTATACCATGGCATAGCTAGAGGAGTTTCTTTATATGGAAGATGAAAAGTTTGTTGAACGAGACAATGTCTTGAAGGACAGGAGAGTCTGAAGCCAAAGGATATCTGCAAAGCAGTTTCTTCATAGCCCTATCTCACAAGATGATATTGATGATACTGAAGCGTTTTTGGCAGCCTGGAAAGTGTCATGCATGAGAAGCTAGGATTCTGACGGGGTTTAACACCTCTTGGTATGGGGATAATGCAGAAGAGAAGGTGTATGGCCTTATCCAATGCAGAGAGGACGCATCACCACAACAATGATTAAACTTTTTACATTCATTTTCGTTGTCGTCCTCGCAATGCAACAGAGAAAATCTTCAAAGAAATGTGGCCATTATATGTGGGACTATTGGAGGCAGATTGCTCATCTTTGTTGTATGCTTGTTTCTAATTCGAAAAAAAATGATATGCGCGATTCTGCAGATATTATTCCAGCTCAGACAAATAGAATAAGGATCATTTTTCAATCCCTAATTGGTGTTTAGCTTGGACACATTGATTACAGCAATGAATACTTTTGATAAAAGCAAGAAATTTGGAGAGGGAGCCCTGAACTTAATGACTATATACCACCTTGAATGTGCCCAAACCACGCATGATCTCAATGATGCTAGTGTGAGTAATGCTACACAATATAGAAGAGCAGAGGCAGGTATGACATTTGTAAAAGTTTGTTGACAAGCATCGACGGCTTCTGAATTCTTTTGTGTGGCATAATCTAGGGTTATTAGATAAGTTCCTTTATCTTATGCATAAGACACCTCGTTTAATTGACTTTCACAACAAACAATCATTTTTCCACTCTCGGATTAGACAACAGAATGAGAAGCACAACTATAATCCACTATGTATTTGTGTTCGCCGAACATATGTCTTAGAAGATTATTACAATCAATTACAGATGCGCTCGGTAGATGACATTAAAGGGTGTTTGACTGTGCAGTTTCAAGGAGAGGAAGGCATAGACGTTGGTGGTTTAACAAGAGAATGGTACCAACTATTGTCCAGGGTGATATTTGACAAAGGAGCATTGTTGTTGGGAATCAGTCAACGTAAAGCAATTTATCATCAAGAGTGTGCCAGTATTCAGAAGGCTAGAGGTTATGTTGAAGAAAACAGACACCTCCAGGGTCGCCTTGAAGTATCTTGTGCCTCTGGTGATCGCAAATTTAAAAAGATGACACAAATGATGCTTGAGGCTTTCAATGTGCCTGCCACATATGGTTTTAGTTGCCCTAGGCTGTGTTTTTCTACTCATCGTGGCAAATAGAAATAACTAGGTCTGCACACCATCTCATTAATTTGATTTGATGGATGGAGAGCATGGTCGTGGATGTGCGCCTCTGATGTGGGCAGTCCACAACAGTGGCGAGAATCACGAAGATTGAGCGTGACGATTCTGGGCAATGAAAATGGTCAAAGTTGGATAAAAAGCACAAACAATTGATGATTGTTCAGTATGAGGAATGCAGACGCAGAATAGATGTTGGGTGCCACAAATTTTTTCCTAACAACTGCAGCGTTCATAGTATCTTGCTGGCGCAGGTATTCTTTTATTTGTTTTTTGAATTATCTGCTTGAATTTTCTTTTGTTTGTTTCTGTTTGATTTGTTTTTTTTTTGTTTTTGTTTCACTGATTTAAATTATCTTTGTTCTTGTTTGTTTGTTTTAAATTATAAAACGATTAAAAATAAATAAATAAATAAAAATAAAAAAAAAAGGAAAAAAAAAATGTTGGTTGCTTATAAAACAATTATAATAAACAAAAATATAAACAAAAATAAAAAATAAAACAATTGTTTGCTTTATTATAAAGAATTTACTTTTTTTTATCAGAACCAAAAAAACACAAAACAAAAAAACATCTCTTGTTTGTTTATTATAAAAATTTGTTTTTATTTCTTTTGTTTTCTTATAAAACAAAATATATATATATATATAAAT
>JASDQU010101069.1:18029-42649 GCA_032191745.1 Picea mariana | reverse complement strand
TACATCTCACAAGTTTTCATGCAGGATTTGTACGAAGTTTTTTTTCAGGCACGGGGCCAATCGCATCTTGCTGCTAAAGTGATTTTCAAAAATCACAAAAAATTTTGAAAATGACATGTCTTATTGACTTCTTGAAGGAGCTAATTCTCGTCTTACACATCATGGCATTTGCAGTTACACATAAACCCGTTCATAAATTCATTTGCGCCATGAATGTCTTCCTCCAGCTCTCCTTCCAAGCAGATTGTTCATCCCTGTGTTGAAGCTCATCTTCCATTGACTTATCCTTCATGGCTTCGCACACACCTATCTTTCTGAGTCGCATACATCTCTTTAGTTGTTTTTTTTTTAGTTTTCCTTGTCAATAAAACTATACATCTCCCTTTCCATGACACCATTGGCTTGCCATAAAGACAGTTACTACTAGGATATTTTCATTTATAGTCCTACCACTCTTTTTTATCTGAACCCGTGTTGAATGATGTGAGATTCCTTAAGGCCCACCTTTCAACAAGTCTTGCCCCATCGACCTCAACACCTTATCTAGGATATAGACTAGAGTCCATTTTGAGTACTTGGAGGCTTGCATGCCTTAATGGCAAGTTCTCTTGTCGACAATCATGGGAATACATCAATGTCCCTTGATCGTCATATCTTGCAAGTGGCTTGACATCATCTCATTCATTCGAACTTCGCCAGATGTACTCGGGTACCTTGGCACTCATTGACATCAATGGTGAGTTGCCTCGCATTGGTTAACGACATTCATCATTGGTCGGTAATCCAATGACTTCTTTTCATGCTCAACATCGACACATTCATTCGCATGATTCGAATTGTACCATTAGGTTTAGCAGTGGGTGAAGACTATACACTTTTCATGACTCTATCAGCAGTTACAACAGCATGACTACAGCTATCTAAGAGTACTACAGTTCTACTTTCACACTTTCTCTTTTCCATGATTCATTCAGCAACAATTCAGATCCCTCCACTTCACATTCTTTGATCTAGCCAATAGCAGTCGCAGCTACAACAGCAGTCACTTTCCATATGATCCTACAGCAGTGACATCTTCCATACTCTAGCAGACGCATCAGTCATATTCTGATTGCATAGTTCATCAACATTTTGGGTAAGTTGAGGTATGTTCTTTTCTAAACTTTAATCATGTAATTCCTCAATGCTAGCAATGAATAATTTGGAAAACTCCCTCACTCGGTTCCCTTTCCTTTTCACTTCTATGCTTTATGTCTCGTTGCATGAGGACATGAAACAAGTTAAGTTGGGGGGTAGGGGACTTTATTCACTATGCTTTATGTCTCATTGCTTCGTTTGTCATCTTCAACTAATTCCAACACCTGTATCGCATATAGTGGACATCCCTTTCTGCAATACTTTCTCATTTGAAGGGCTGATATTCATCTCACCGAGATAGGTTTTTGGATCCCTCGAAGGGTTATCCTTCTTCCTTCTTCACTTACACATTCTAAGGTTTTATGGTAACAGTCCAGTCTAGCTTTATATGTGGCTAGCCAGTCCATACCAATCAACAGGTCATATGATCCTAGGGGTAGTATGTTAAGGTTTGCTAGGGTGGGGAATTCACCCATATTGAATTGGCAAGCTGGTATGACCTCCGCTACCTTTCTTTTGGTGCTAGTGGCTAACTGTACCAACCATGGATTGGCGTGTTTATGTGGCTGTAATTTACACTTATCAACAGCCTTAGGAGCTATATAACTCAAATTTGAACCAGGGTCAATTAGAATAGACACTATATGGTTGGTGATCATACCTTCCATCTCGACCACTGAAGCTTGGTGGTCAACTTGTTTATTATCCATGGCTGCATAAATTTGTAGCATACTCATGGCCACGTCATTGACAGTGGTAGCTTCTTGGACGTTGTAAATTCTCCGGTTGTTCTGCTGCCGGTGCGGGCAGTCCCTCAGTAGATGTTCTTCTCCACAACCCCAACATTTCAAGAGTTCTCTCTTTGGGTTATCAATCTTTCCTGGGGTATATCCAAAAGGTCTATTTCTGCTCTGGGAGGGGAAATTCTACTGGTGTACACTTCGGATTGGGAAGCTCATCCTTGAGTCTTTTTTATATTTTTTAAATCTTGGGGATTTAAACCCATTTTTCTAGAATCGCGAACTATTCTTCTGCTTCCAGCCTTCATGAGGTTTTGTCTGATGCCCAAGCTGTTCATAACAATATCTTTCCTTTCAGATAGTGTCTTATAGGGTCTTTGGCTTGTCAAACTCAATCATGTTCTGATAGTCCTTAGGTAGTCCACTGATGAATTGTTGCACCTTTTCCTTTTCTGCTTTTATATAGGGTACGTACCTCAGCAACTCGAGGAATTTGCTGACATATTCCTCTATGGTGAGTTGCCCCAGTTTGAGTTCATAGAATTCTTTAGTCTTTTCGTCAAAATATTTTTCCGACAGATACTTCTTCCTAAAGTATTTCTCAAACCATTCCCAAGATAGGTCCTCTTCGTGAACCCTTTTACATTCTTAAGGTCTTCCCACCAAATGGAAGCCTTTCCATTCAAGTTGAAAGTGGCTACTCAGGCCTTCAAGTTTCCTGAGAAGTCACGGACTCTGAAATACTTCTTTAGTCCAAGCAGCCAGGCCTCCGCTTCCTCCCCCTTCTTTATTTCTCCATCGAAAGAGGGTGGTTTGGCCTTCTTGAATTCTTCGAGATTATGACTTTTGGAATGCTTTCACTTCTTCCATTTTCTTCGGGAATAAGAACTAGTTCTGCTACTAGAAGATCCCTCCAAGTCACCAGTTTCCTTTCCAGAGGAATTTTCCGACGCTTGTCCCTTCTCTCTGGGGTGGACCTTTATCGAGGTTCTCTTCCCAGTGTGGCCACTTAAAATACCATGTTTTTATTATCTCAGGTGGACTTCAACTTTTCTTTGTCTGTCATCGATCTGCGTGACTAGTGTCAGGTCCATGCTACAATTATCTTTGTATGTCAGATAAACTATGCAGCAAGACTGCATTAATTTTTGTTTGCTTCTCTTGCTCTTTTATCAACCTCTCGTTGTTGGCCTTGCAGCTCTGTAGTTTGACCATGAGGCTCCTCACAGTCTCAGCTAGATCTGAAGGGGTCTCTACCGCTCTCCTTTCATCAGACTCTTCATCTCTATTGTGGGAGCCATCCCCCACTTCATGGTGCATCACCATTCTATGCGTCTGCAGTTTCCTACGGTTGATCATCCGCTTGTGTGCAGGAAAAACATTTGTTGTTAGTCAATATTTACATTCATTCATAACCAGCGCATAATTCATATTTTTTAAATGCATACACACAATAGGAATTTTCATTCTTAACTTCGACTTTTGATAAAGGGGGTTAAGATAGAGGGTTACTCCTTTTAAGAGTACTTCAAATGGAGTTTCTACGCAACTCATTCATGAGCCCAAGTAGGCCAAGTGTTGTAACCATGCTCTGATACCAATTTGTCACAAACCCACTACGGCAACCTAGATTTTTCATTTTTTTCTTCGAGGGACAGAATCCCCGAATTTCTATGGGGCCTAGCGCAGACCATCCCTTCCCTTATCCTCCTCCAAGCGACCACAACCTCACCTTAGCGCAAGCGCCTTTTGCAACTCACGAGTTGGGAGTCAAGGCTCTCGACTCCTCTTTCTCCAAACGCTGATACCCGAGATGTGATATGGGTATGGCTCCCTCCTCACTAGCGCTTGCTACATGTAACCGTAGGCTAGGCTAAACACTAGTAGCACTCGCAACTCGCGACTTCACTAGTTGGAGTGTTGATCCCTCGTGATCCTCCTTTGTGAATCCCCGAGACACGAGAGGTCAACATTACATGGACTCTGCCAAGCGACACATACATGCAACTTGTCTCCTCCATTGTACTTTGCTTACGAGCTGTGTCGTTGTCGCCCATCGCATGAGACCTCGGCTCTCGGCATTTCGTGACCTTAGTGATCAAGGGGAAACTTCTTCATCCTGTGAAACCCCGAGCCACGATAAGTCAACAATGGGTTGACTATTTCCCAGGCGGCATGTGTCCACCACCTGTCAACTGCTCCCACCTTTCTCTGGGCACTTGTTGTTACGCCACCTGTCAATCATGTGGTCCCCACCTAAGGGGTGTGCCACGTGTTCACACGAGCTCTCGATGCTCGAAACTTCACGACTTCTGCAGTCGAAAGGAGATTCTTTCAACCTTTGAACCCCTGATACGCGATACCACGCGGAGGTTCTAATCCAACGGTTCTCCCGTGGCTTGGATCCAATGACCACGATCACGTCGCAATTTTTCAAATTGTGAGTTCGTGCAGTCCTACCCTTGACCACTCCAAGTCACAAGTCAGCAAAATGTTACCCGACTACCACACGTCCTATGCCGATGGACGGTTCTGAATACTTTGATACTTTGAGGACGTTGTCGAGTCCACTCTCCTACCTATGCAAAGGTTAAGATTGACGGTCAATAGAGCTCTGACAGATCCTTAGATCTACGGTCCTGGATCCCATCGCTACTTGCGAAGGATGAGAGGGTCGAGGTGTTAACGCTTGCGCTCCTCCTCTAGACCCATCGGTCTTGACAGATCTGGGGTATTTCCTAAAGGATTCCGACCGTTCGTCTACCAATGATGGGGTATTTTCTTTTGATAATTGGACTCGCTATCCTTTCTGAGCTTAAATCATGAAATTCAACCTCTCAGAGCTTTAAACTCCCATGACTCTGAGACCTTAGAGAGATACTCTTTCTTGCATAAGGTTTCCAAACCCGGATCACATGAACCTTCAAAGGGTTCTTGGGAAATTGCCCCTGATCTTAGTCGAGTATCTGGGTAAAGGTTCGGTATGGTTCCAAAGTTTATGGGGTAATTCCCGGGGAAGAGTACTCTCGAGGATCCTTCCTATAATATTACAAGAATCAAGCAATCAAGGCGATTCTCAGTAGAGCGAACTCATGCCCCAGACTTAATCATTTGTACAGAAACCAACTATGGCATGTAAGTATACACATGCATCCATTATTTCTAGTCTAAAACACCAGGCAATCATTCCACACATAAATCATTATGGGCATATAAACATGAGCATGTATTCATGATATTCAATTCAAAATACAAGGCATAAAACACTTATCAGATCCACTAGGTGTGATGCAACTGCTGGGAGGGGTGCTCATTTCCACCCAACCGTTGGCTCAGTGACTCCAAATGGATTTACCACTAGCCACCCCCAAGATAGACCATGATGCTTTGAGATTAAGTCTCCTACTTCCAGCTCAACGGATGTCAAGGATGAAGGTTACTCTCCTTCTCCTATGTTCATAACTCCCTGTGTTTCCAGAGTTTCTCCAGTTCTCTTCCGCGATCCATGTCGCGCGTGCTCTCTCTCCCTTTATCACACTTCCTCTCTTGTCTTTTCTCTGCAAGATTAGGTGTTGCGTGAATTTCCCCATCTTTGGTCAGGTCTAAGATCTTTCACAGATGGGTGGTTCACCCCCATCCCCTCATTAACTCTTGAGGATCCTCCCCACCTACTAATCTGATGGGAAATCCATTCCAGGGTAAGAGATTTGCTTTGGTATTTGAGCAAGTAAAAACCAGTACGGTATTGGCTCAGTGGAAGTTAACACTACCATTCCAGGTCTCTTCCACCACCTCTCATTAGCCATCGTGGTATCTTTTAGTACATCCCCTCCCAACAGTTATGCAACACATATTCATAACATAATTTACATTCATCGACCTTTTATATAAAGGTCCGTCAAATCAAACATTCACATCTTTGAGTTTGCCATAGTTCTTGGCCACTATAGTTATTTTTACAGACTGGGGGAAGCAGGGTGTTACATGGAGGTATATGTGGCAAGGTAAAGGATATAATCTCATATATAATTGGGGGGATGAAGTAACGAAGTATGATTCAATGCATGTTGAGAGCATCAAACGATTGTTGGGCTTGGTCATCCCAAATGAAAGGGACATATTTTCTTAACAAACACATAAATCATGTGGTAAGCTATGCATAGTTACAGATGAAACAACATAAGAATTTTTCCTTCCCTTGAAAACTTTGAAGTTGGTGGAGGGTTGTTGGAGGAGGTATTGATAAGATAGCCTCAATTTTTAAGGGATCAACCTGAATCCCATCTTTGGAGACAATGAACCCGGGAGTCTTCCAGTTTCCACAAAAAAAAATTCACTTGTGCAAATTCAAACAAATAGTATAGTAGCGACATCAAAGAAAAATGACTCTAAGATTCTCAATATGATCCTCTCAATGAGCTAAATGGGTAGGTAAATCATTGAGGTAAGGATCCACAATATGCTTGATATCATGAAAGGCATACGACATGTCTTGTTGAAAAGTGGCTCCAACATTTTTAAGGCCAAAGGGTAGCTTACGATAAGAAAATGTTCTCCAAGGAAAGATGAAGGTTGTCTTGTGTTGTTCGAATGAGAGTATATCGATCTGAACGTAGCTATAAAAACCATCCATAAATGAAAAGATGACACTTTTGAAACAATTATTGATGATTTGGTCAATAAAGAGAGTAGGATAATTGTCTTTGGGACAAGCTTTGTTAAGGTCCTTGTAATCTCCACAAACTCTGACAGTACCCTATTTTTTCATAACTGGAATGATGTTGGACACCCAGTGTGTTAATGGTACAAGGTAAATAAACTTAGATTTCAAGAGTTTTTCGACTTCTGCCTTAATGGTCACAGTCTTTCGAGGGTGCACCGGGCGGATTTTCTACTAGACAGGTTTAGCTCCTGGGTAGGTTTTAATCTCAGGAACAACAATGGAGGGATCAATTCTTGACATTTCTTCATAGATCCAAGTGAAGACATCGCATAATTATTTAAACAAGTCCATATAAGTTTTAATCTCCTCAGGTGAACAATGTTGGCCAAGTTGAATATGTTCCACAATACCATGCTTCATCGATATGTCAATGGAAATGGTAGGCGTGATGTTCCCTAAATTCCCTTCAAATAGTAACAGTGTCTTGAGTAAGAATAGGGGATTGAGGGTTTTAAACAATATATGGTGGAACAATGGATTTAATGTTGTTCTCTATCGTATCCATATGTGGAAGGAAAGATGACTGATGATGGTAATCTTCCCAGGGTGACTCTTCTAGGATCATAGTCTCCATTATGGAATTATATGATGGGAAAGTTCGTATGAGATAATCAAAAGAGTAAAGAGAGGAGTCTAGCCAGGATGGGATTAAGGATTTGATGCCACGATATGTTGGTCATTAGAATTCGGGATGTAAGAGGCAGATTGAATTACACCATATGTAGCCTCTGCTGGACTAAGTGGCATGGTGTCACCTAGTGATTCAAGTTCAGATGGGATAGGTATTACCCAAGGATCGAATGATTCAAGGGATTGTTGCACCATGGCCAAAATCATTTTGATCATGGAAACCAAATGTGGGGATCAGGGGCAAGGAAGAGAAAAATTTCCATGCGCGAGGAATCCTTGAGGAGACCAACCCCCACACTCTCATACTCAATATTGGAATTTCTCGGGAAAGGGATATTATTAGAAGTGTTGTTATGAATGTCGGGTGTCCAGAAATCTAGTTGGTCAATGGTCACAATTTTCCCTTGGTGAGGGAATGAAAAGAGGCGAAAGATCAAAGGTGTGATAACAGTCATCACATAAAACCAACTACGACCAAGCAACAAGTTATAGTCCAAGGCTACATCGACCACTTCTATGTCAATAGAAACCATTCCCCCCCCCCCAACTCCATGACTAAATATTTTAAGAGTCCATAAGGTTTGAAGCCATGTCCATCAAATGCTTTGAGGGTATTGGGAGACTGGTTGATTTAAGGAGAGCCAATGGTCCGCTAGCATGATAACGACATGACACAAGTTGAGGCTCCTTCATCCAAAATAGTACGATGGATATTCTTCCCACAAACGATGGTGTGAATTTAGAATGTGAGGTGGTGGGAGAGCCTTGGTTTGAAATATTCCAGGTTAAACATAATAATATTATATGTCGTTGGGTCCACAACTCCAATAGCTGACAACAGGGTTCTACGTTGGCTAGGACAATTCTGTAGAACTTCGAGCATCGAAATAGCGCAAGGTGCTTGTGCCAAATCTTCAACAATGTCATATTTTTTGGCAGCACGGACACTTGGATTAAAAGTCAATTTCAAATTGTTCTCTTAGGTAGGTGCAACACTGATTCAAACATAGGCTTCTATATTTGAAGAGGGTCAGAAGGTGGAGGAGTAATGGAAGTGGAGGGCTTATCAGTAATGCCTCTATTAGAAGTGTTTTCTGGAAGGGTATCATATGTCTTGGATCTAGTTGTTAGACTAATTGTCTCGTCACACATAAGGACATGGGCGCTTGTGGAAGCATCCTCATTTGGAGGATGACCTGTGTTTCCTCCTTACGGAGGGGAAGTATTGTGGGAAACCATTTGTTGTTTTTGAGGTGGGAAATGGTCGGTTAATATTGTGGGTTGGGAGGTTCCCTTTAAAAATTTAGTGACTTCCTCATGATGGGGACAATATGTTTTGTAATGGTCATCTACAAAAATCAAGTAGGGAAACTTTGCCTTTATTTTCGGCTTGTTTTCATCAGTTGTTTGGGGTTTTGGATTCCCCTTCCGGCTAGAATATTGTTTGGAGTTACCTTTATTTTTCTTCTTGCCTCCAGGTTGCTGAAACAAAGTGAATTGAACTGCATTCACCTCAGAGGGTTGTGCATGAGAGGGAATAGATTTGTGTTCGTAATAATCTGTGATGAGGCTGGGGTGGAGGATGGGTGTCCTTGTTGCCCAATCGATTGGGTTGCAAACTACACTTTTACGGAACCTATCATGTGATTTCCATGGGCTTCTGGGGATGGTCTTGAAGTATTATTCGACGAACGGGGAGCATTAGGAATCAAATCATAAAGTGTGTCGGATTGGGAATACACTGGGTCCAAATATTGAGCACGGTTGATTTCCTGCTCCTCGATGAAAACACCTCCCGTGGAGACATCTCTAGAAATGGGTGGTAGGAGTGACTTAGTGAGCCAATCTGCCATGAGTTGGTCCATAATTGCAGCTTTAATCAATCGTCGTCACCACCTCCATTCATGAATGTGATCAGATATGTGGGTGGAGGTGGATTTCCTAAGTGAGGTTAGAAGTTCAGTACCAGTCTCATATCGGATTAGCAGTTGGAAATGGGTCAAAAATTCCATAGCGAGGGAGTTAAATTCACCAAAGGAGTGTAGTGGTAGCTCGTTGTTGGTGCAATTATTTTCATAATATATTACCAAACATAAATTATCAATCGGGATTCGTAATCAAAAGATTTGATGCACTATATGTGCCGATAACAGATAGGTTCATATGTCTGATGAGTATAGTTCAATCAAAAAAACCATATAAAAACAAATACTCTGTTTTCACACTTCAAAGATAACACTCTTCACACAATTCATAAATTAGAAAGCAAAACTTGCAATCATGCACTCAAAAGATTTTGCTCAGATATTGCCTTGTCCATTTACAAGCTCATGAAGTGGAAAGATGGCTTGAATATGTTATCTGTAGCTAATATCCTTAACAACTAATAATAAAATCTGGGCACACTTCAACAATACCACTCCAAACTTAGAAGAGAGAAATGATAACAAAAATTCCCAAGCAAACAGTGAATCAAAAGGTTCCTTCTTAGGTGACAAATCTGTTCATTAGAGGCTCATGAAATGAAGAGATGAACTTAAGATCTATCTCCTGGAGAAACTAAACTACCAAGTGGGATGCTCCATTAAAGCTCATGTATGGTGAAATATGGAGATCCAACTGTTCCTGCATTACCACACTTTGCAACAAATTCAAATACTGAAATCAAACAAAATATCATGAAATCAAAATAACAAATACATGAAATGAAAATCTACACTAACAATTTACAATAAGCTTACCAAGATGAATCAGTGTCCCTTGACGATGCCAACATGGGAGCTTTTAGATCACCAGATGTTAACTTCTAAGAGAGACAAAATCACTGAATTCAATCTTGCATTAATCTCCAACAAGTAGGTTTACAAAAAGAGTCTTTTCATGAATCCATTCTACATCATAACAATTCTCCTTTAAGAACCATTCTTACATCATGATAATTCTCTTCTACTCAGACCTATGCGGTCTTATTTATACATAAAATCCATGGAGGAATGGATGAAACCGAATCCCCAAACTAAGAAAACAATTTTTACAATTTTAGGATAAATCCCAAAAATCTGTGTTTTTTAACAATTTGGGCAGATTCGAGTTAGTCCCCCACCCATATCTCCCAAACCAATTCTAATTTTGAAAATTGGCTCAACTATTACTCAATTTATCATATCTTGGACAAAACCCATGTTTTAGAATTTCTATATCTGATACCATATGCACGAAAATCGAGGCGCAAGTTGGCAGTTTGATTTTTTTTTTTTAATTTTGGTAGAATCATTCCCCTTGAGTTAAAGGTCCACATGTGAAATATGGGTGAATTATGACTCATATGTCCTCATGAAAACATTTTTCTGAACAAAACCCATGTGCCTGATTTTCCTCTAGAAGCTTTCCAAAATTTTGAATTATTTCTAGTACCGGATTAGCACAGGCTGGTATCGGAATAGGTGGAGCCTTGGTACCGGAATAGAATGGGTACAAAATCATGCTGCTTAAGATTCAAAGTGATTAGTATCATACATAATCAAACATTTAATCGAATTAACTCAATAAAACTAAACAAATCATGCTTTAATCATAAGTTACCTCTTATGCACGTGAACAAGGTCATCGAATGTATTATGGAGGAAACAATCAGTTAGATACACATGGAATATGTAAAATAGGTTCATATAGAAGGTAATATAGGGCATTATAAGTGTCAAAATGGAAACTCAACATTCCCCCATGCTTAAGTCATTGCATGTCCTCATGCAACAATGATCTTCAAAATTTCACAATTGATGATACTCCTCATGCAATCAAACATTCCCTGAAGTTAAGTCTTATCCATTCTATTTTGAATCAAAATTAGGAGAAAGGGCTGGATGTGACTCTAATACGATTATAGGATAGTGGCCAAGAGTTTTCATAATGACTTTGACTAATAGTCCCCCCTGGCTATATTACCTTTAAAACAAAAGTGATATAAGCATAGTTTAGATATCATTTGAAGAGAGGAACACATAAAGGAATACATACCAAGATGATTAACTCATTTCAGATCCAAGCTTTTAGATATGAAGCTCTTATTGTTTAGGTAAGGTGAATTTCATATAATGAGGGTCCCACTTCTCATGCAAACCTATTTATTTTAAAGATAGAACTCTAAAGTGGATACTTGAAGGTTCTTAAGAACATCATCTGAGAGATATAAAGGTCATCTCCTAGCCTTGATTTGATAATGATTGCTTCATAATGATACCCAGGGGTTTATGTTCAGTTTTAAGTGTGCCACTTTATGTTTTTCAACTCCCTTTACCCAGCATAGCCCCGCTGCCAGCAGGCATGTTCAATACCCCGGCTGGTTTACCTTAGTACCATACAAGCATGGCCTCGTTGCCAGCAGGCCTGTTCAGTACCCCAGTGGGTTTACTTGTACTTCTTGATACTTCCTTTTTATTATATTACTCAAAAGATTTAGAATAATGTATAATGTTCATTGACATATTTTAGAGTATAAGGAAGGCAGGTGGTACGAGAGTGTTTTAGATTTATTAGGCACATAATTAATTGTTTGCAATTATCCCAAGGGTGATATCATCCACATTCAACTTAAATCATCAGCTATTCAATGTATAATGTAACATCTTGGATAATGACTAAGAGGTCCCTCTAGTTAATCCTATTAGGGTTCTCATGAAAGTTCATTGTGGTTTTGCAAGGGCGATCCACCACATGAGGTTTTCATCAATACCTCTCAAGAGAAACTTGGATAAGAACTTGTTGAATCAACTAGGTTAGTACTATACATAATGGTGTCACCACTTTTCAATGGATATTTCAATGAGAAATCACTTCTTCAAAATAATGAGGTAATAGGACAAGTGCACCCATTATCATATACAACTAAATGTGAAAATATCTTCTTAAAGGAGAGCAAGGATTATTCATTCAAGGTTGAGTGTATAAATGTAGGAGGAAGATGTGCATGAGAGTAAAAATAATTCAACACAAGACTTAAATGATCCTTGATAGAAAGAATATGCAAGGGGCATATGATGGATGATTTTTACTCATTCATGACGACAACCACTTCACCAAGGAATTCAGTGATAATATACAAGGAGATGTATAGGAGGGCTTGCAAAATTTCATGGTAGGGAGCATGCAATAATTGAGAGTAACCATATGTTTACTGCATAATTAGTCTAATTCCTTTAGTAAAATGAAAAATGTTGAATTTATATGTCCTAGTACTTAAATCGAGCAGCAAAACTTAAATATATGATTAGAGCTACCAACACCTTATTACCAGTATTGAATCGCTTGAGTACCGTATGGACGCAGGGTTGTGCTTCAGTACCAGAATAGCGCAGAGGCAAACATTGTTTGCAGTACTGGATGAACGCAATTCTGCATTATCGGAATAGAATGGCACCAGAATTCTGGAAATGACTATCAAATCCCAGCATTGAACATGTTGATTTGGCCTCGCTGACGGAAGTTGCAAAAGAATATGAAGGTTTCAGCAACCACTCCCCCATGCCTAAGGTTTTGCATGACCTCATGCAAACAATGTGAGATGCTAAAAAAGGGGTTGCTCAGAGAGTTGTGAACACCTACTAAAGACAAACCAATAGAAGTAATTAAAACTCGATTTTTATTCATGCTTAAAAACATAAAATTTAGGGAAAATGTCAAAAGTTTAATTATTAGCTATGAATAAAATGGCTTGGAATTAGCATTTAGTTTCAACTTCTATTAAAAAGATCACTGAATTGATCATCCTTGTGAAATAGTGGTCTTAAAATAGATAGGTAATGATAAAGCACGAATGCATCATTTTTAACAACTTAAGGAAAAAGAAGAATTTTGAAGAAATAGGTCATGAAGCACTCCCTTAAGTGTTATCTTCCGTTGACAATGATTCCTTCTCTGCTTTTGAAACCCTTCTAGTATCATGTGTGCATTCAAAGGATGAAGATATTCCCTTCTCATAAGATTCCAAACAAAATTATCATAACTTTTAGAAAGAAAACTACTATAGGTACAAAAAATCTTAAACCGATTTCTTTATTATCTTTTGACATTCCCATCTATAAAAAATATGAAAGATAGGTTGCATTGTACTTATATTCAACATTATTTATTTATTTACCTATCCTACTCTAATTGAACAAAAGAAAATTTCCTTCAAGTATAGGAATACTTTCAGTGAAGCCATGTGCGTAACAGGGTTAGAAATATATCCATACTCAGGTTTAAAAGATAAATTTTAATGCATACCAGAGTATGAAGAACCAGTTTCTTTGATGATGGGATCAAACAATAAATAAAAGAGTGGTGTGACCTAATAACTAATTGAAACCATATTTCAATAGGATAATTATATTCTTTCTTCTCTTCTTTGTTTACGTCACACCGAATGTCCTCTTCTACCATGCAATGCAGATTATCCTCTTCAAGATGATTGGTCTTTGGAGTACATACAGGATCTACTGAGAGGCATGCTAAGGATTCCTCAATATCAGGTTCCACTGGTTGCTCTCCATTGAATTCTATCCATGATTCTTTATTTCCTTCAACAAATTGACAAGAGGAATCCGACGGGACTTCTAATTCTTCATGTGGAGAGACAACTAGATTCTTGACTGCTGTGAAGATATGCTCTTCCCGAGAGGTGGATATCCCAGCTGCTGCCAGAATGTGAGAAAGTTCTTGGAGGAACATTCTTCAAGCTCTTGATCATCCTTGAATTACTCTAGCTGGTTGATGATAGCTGTTTTGTAACACGGATTAGTACTCGGGGGGTTCTTACAACACCCCAAACATGATTTATCATTAAAGATCTAAATTTTAAAACTATTTGCAAAAGAAAAACACACCAAACTTGAACTCCTTGTGTTACTGAGACCCTATTGTCACCAGGTTATCAGTTCACACAAGTTAGCTCATCATAAAGAAAACTAAATTTGCATAAATAAAAACACACTTGCATCAAAAGAAGAGAGGACAACCTAACTTTGGAGAAACCCCACCAAAGTGGATGTGTGGGCTCTTCCCACATGTATTACCGTCTTCTCTCCGCCCTTAGGTCATCCATAAAACCAATCCAAAACCATTAAATAAATCTGATTCAAATACTACCTATTACCGTTTACAACTCCCCGGCAACGACGCCAAAATGTTGATGCAATTATTTTCATAATATATTACCAAACATAAATTATCAACCGGGATTCGTAATCAAAAGAGTTGATGCACTATATGTGCCAATAACAGATAGGTTCCTATGTCTGATGAGTATAATTCAATAAAAAAAACCATATAAAAACCAATACTCTGTTTTCACACTTCAAAGATAACACTCTTCACACAATTCATAAATTAGAAAGCAAAACTTGCTATCATGCACTCAAAAGATTTTGCTCAGATAATGCCTTGTCCATTTACAAGCACATGAAGTGGAAAGATGGACTTTGAATCTGTTATCTGTAGCTAATATCTTTAACAACAACTAACAAGCAAATCTGGGCACACTTCAACAATACCACTCCAAACTTAGAAGAGAGAAATGATAACAAAACTTCCCAAGCAAACAGTGAATCGAAAGGTTCTTTCTTAGGTGACAAATCTGTTCATTAGAGGCTCATGAAATGAAGAGATGAACTTAAGATCTATCTCCTGGACAAATTAAACTACCAAGTGGGATGCTCCATTAAAGCTCATGCATGGTGAAATTTGGAGATCCAACTGTTCATGCATTACCACACTTTGCAACAAATTCAAATAGTGAAATCAAACAAAATATCATGAAATCAAAATAACAAATACATGAAATGAAAATCTACACTAACAATTTACAATAAGCTTACCAAGTTGAATCGGTGGCCCTTGCCGATGCCAACATGGAATCTTTTAGGTCACCAGATGTTAACTTCTAAGAAAGACAAAATCATTGAATTCAATCTTGCATTAATCTCCAACAAGTAGGTTTACAAAAAGAGTCTTTTCATGAATCCATTCTACATCATAACAATTCTCCTTTAAGAACCATTCTTACATCATGATAATTACCTTCTACTCAGACCTATGAGGTCTTATTTATACATAAAATCTATGGAGGAATGGATGAAACCGAATCCCCAAACTAAGAAAACAATTTTTACAATTTTAGGATAAATCCCAAAAATCTGTGTTTTTAAACAATTTGGGCAGATTCGAGTTAGTCCCCCACCCATATCTCCCAAACCAATTCTAATTTTAAAAAACGGCTCTAGAATTACTCAATTTATCATATCCTGGACAAAACCCATGTTTTAGAATTTCTAGATCTGATACCATATGCACGGAAATCGAGGTGAAAGTTGGCAGTTTGAGTTTTTTTTATAATTTTGGCAGAATCATCCCCCCTGAGCTGGAGGTCCACACGTGTGAGATGGGTGAATTATGACCCATGCGTCCTCATGAAAACATCGTTATGGACAAAACCCATGTGCCCGATTTTCCTCTAGAGGCTTTCCAAAATTTTGAATTATTTCTAGTACCGGATTAGCACAGGCTGGTACCGGAATAGGTGGAGCCTTGGTACCGGAATAGAATGGGTACCAAATCATGTTGCTTAAGATTCAAAGTGATTAGGATAATACATAATCAAACATTTAATCGAATTAACTCAATAAAACTAAACAAATCATGCTTTAATCATAAGTTACCTCTTATGCACGTGAACAAGGTCATCGAGTGTATTATGGAGGAAACAGTGAATTAGATACACATGGAATATGTAAAATAGGTTTAGATAGAAGGTAATATAGGGAATTAGAAGTATCAAAATGGAGACTCAACACTTGTTATACCATTTGGTTGTTGAACCTGTGAGACTTCTCTGGAAAAGTCTTAAGCAAATGGAATCATCCATCATGGAGTTGGAAGAACACCAAAGATGGAAGGTCGTTACATGATTGTTGGGATCTTCTCTAGGATTCCCATCGAACTTCAAGATATCAGAGGGTAATTTTGCACGAATCAATGGCTATAATGGGGCATGTTGATTGGGATCATTAGTCAAACGCAACAAATCAAACAGATCTAATGTATCAAAAAAGGGAAGTTTTCGGTTGGCTTGCAGATACCGATAGTATTGATACAACATCGATATACTAGTAGGAACATATATTGGTTGTGATGGCATGGTAAAAGTTGATGGTCCTCCCATATATTGTGGTTGAGAAGGTTGAGGAATAGGAAACATGGGGTTCAATGGTTGAGTGGGTAAAGCTCCTTGCAGAGGGATTCTTGTCAGATTAGGTTGACCCCATGGAGTGTTTGCAACTCTCGGATATGGTAGTTCAATATAAAAGCATACAATAGTAGCGGTGGAGGGACCTGATGGAGCAATTTGTCCCCAGGCTTGTGGTTGGTTTCCAGTAAAGGATTGTCCCCAAACTAGTTGTTTCCCCCAAACTGGTTGTTGTCCCCGCGTTGAATATTTTCCCGTAGCTGAGGGTTTCCCCCCAACTATAATTTCCCCCAAGTATGAGTTTGAACAACTTGTGTGACTATCATTGTGTTACCAACTTGACTGGAAGGGGGAGGAAACAAGCCACTTGTTATAGGGCCCGAGACAGTAGCACTATTGGCCACTGGACTAGAGGGAAGTGGCATATAATGACCAAGTAAAGTGCTTGGTGTAAACATATGTGTATCTCTAGTGGTGGGAACATAACTTGGTCCACCTGTGAAAGGATTTGTGCTTGCATGTGGTTGCGATGAGGAAATTTGGGATAATGATGTCCCCCACAAAGGAGAAGCACCAGTAGTAATTGTCTGTCAAAAAGTAGCCATTGCAGGGTCAATTACAGGAGATGTAGATAGAGGGGGTGATACCACCAATCTCTCTAAATAGTCAAGTGGTATGGGATCCATACCTAAATATTTCCTACTAAATGTTTATGGTGGCAAGTGGTAGGAAGAAAAAAAATCAATATATCTTATGGATGGTAACTCAACGACTGGTGAGTGAAAGGGACCAGCTAAAGGGGGATTTGCAGGAGGGAGAAATTTTCCTTCCTTGATGGTTTCAACCACCCCTTAGAGTTGGTCACTTAAGGGAGATGCACTCCCAATTTCTAAAGAAATATCTTCGTTGGTGGTTCCTTTATTGGAAGGGTTGTGTGGAGGTTTGTTCCCTTCAAGATCTAACCCTTGCATTCTATGATATCTTCGGAGACCTTGGTCAACCACAATGAAAGTATAACAAAAATGACGATACCTAAGGAAAATGATGAATGTCGAAAGAACACACACCTAAGAAATCTAAATGCAATCAACCAAGCAAACAGTAGGTGAAGGTATCTTCTGAAGACAAGATATCAAGCCACCAGGGAAGATATGAGAAAAAATTGCAATAATCCTCACACAACAATCCCCCAAGGTGCAAGTAAGATCTCGTAGGAAAATACCTTCTCGATTCACTGAAGCGGATATTGAACGATTTCCATATGTACCAAGGAACCATCCTTGCATAAGGAACCCCCCTTGAAGTCACCTGTGTGGAATCCTAGGAGAGGTTACTATGTTTACCAATTCACAACGAATGGCCAAGGGGGTGCAGTCGACAGTCAGGACTAGCAAATGGGTATGGGAATGTCGGACACAAATCCACGACCCAAAAAATAAAAAGAAGTGGTGCCACCCCAAGGACTTTCCACTCTTCAAAGACCCAAACTTGCAATAGTACCACTAGGCAAACAAAAGAGGGGAAATCTCAATCGATCACTTCGCCTGACCTCGTGTTTGATTCCTGTGTGAGAGGATCTTTCCCGCCTAATGTTAATTGCTACTACTAGATTTTTCTCTCTCTTTAGTATTATATAGTTTCGTTTAGTAGCCTTGGATAGTTTACTCACTATTACTTAATCCAAAGTCCCTATCCTTACACTATTGTTAGTGTGCTATAAAACAAAAGATGTCTAATTGATTTTATTAAGTTCCTTGGTTAATTTTTAATGGCTATTGTTTACTTAATATGGTGTATGAATATGAAACTGGTGGTGTTATGACTTGACTCCAAAACCATGCAGAAAGAATGAAATGCAAATATTTTGTTTCAATGAATTCTATTTGAGGAAAAAAGAGGAGTTTTTTTTCTTCTTAATACAAATAAATGTCCAATACCATGCAACTTTCGCTTTTCCTTTAACAAATGAATAAAAGTTAAAATATCAAACCATCAAATTAATATCCCTGAATTCCCAAAACAAATGCAATACAAGCTCTTTAAAATGTGTATCCAAAACTCCACCTATGAAAGTAGGATGCAAAAGAAAATTGTTTCCTTCTTTTCAAATTACATGAAAAACTCAAAATATAGCCTTCTTTTGCTTTCGCTTTAAATAAGAATGAAAGGGATCAATGACACTTACAAATGATCCCAAATTTAAAGAAGATTAAGAAAACAAGCACTCAATTGGGATAACAAGAAGCAAAAGAATCCAATCACGAGGATGCCTTCAACACTTGTTACTTGCAAACAGAAAACTCAATCTTTCAATGCTCGCAAAAACCAATATAATGGAAATCAAGAAAAAGACATTTTTGAAACCTTTTAAATCAAATCAAATAAATATTGAATCATCAATAAAAGAGTTGTGATAAGGCCAATGAATTCTTGAACTTACAAAGGATCGATGTGTAATCAAAGAAAAGCAAGAACCCAATCAAAAGAGGCCTAAAATAACATATTCCAATTCCTAAATCAATAAAAGAGATTCCAAAGACAAACAAGGAAGTTTGAAAAGTTCCAGAATCAAAATAATACAGGTTTAAATGCCCAAAGGTAATAGGAATTAGACCGACAATGACATAGACTCACCAAAAGGATCAAGAGAACCTAAAGTGGTATAGTACTCCCAAAAATTGATAGGAGAAGGAAAATTTCAAAAGGAATCATAAATAATAGCTATCACTCAATTTAAAAAGCAATCAAAATCTTAATGAAGTAGCAAAGACTCTGATGTACAAGCCTGAGACAAAATACTAACAAAAAAGAGACAGGGCATGGCCAAAATTCACTAAGAAAAGTGATTACCGCCCATGTAACACTGTAGACAGGGTGATGATCAAGGATTTATCTCCCCCCAAGACACTGACAGAGGGTGATAATCAGGATATTATTTCTCTGCACTCCCTTATAGGGGAGGGATGAAGTCTAGAACTTGGTGAAAAAGACATTTTTTTCCCTAATTCGATAAAGGGCTAGGTTCTTGACTCAATCAGCTTTCTAGTAATAATGAAGGAAGGGGAAAAATCAAAGAAGAGGGGGGAAAATAAAAGAATATTCATACGATAAAAAAAGATCAAGTAACAAACAAGAACTAAAAAGGATAGAAAAAAGTAAGTAAATATCAAAAAGACTATCCCCAATGGAGTCGCCAATTTCTGTTGTGGAAAAATTTCCCTCACGGACAGGTGAAACCTCCCTTGGATCAAGACTCTTTTGATCCAAGACAAAGAGAAACAAATGGTTTTCTACTTCCCCCCTAGATCCACTCTATATGTCAACAATCAGAATGAGAAGAGAAGGATATATGACTTACCTCTTTTTCGTCGGTTTTCCTCGTTTCTCTAGCCCTTGATCTTGATGTCCAAGCTCTTGGTGCAAGAGAAGTCCTGCAAATAACAAAGAAATACCTCCTTCTACAATATATTTTTAAATTAAATTGATCTATCTATATCAAATTAGACAAAAAATAGGCATGCATATAGTGAACAATATAAGAAAGAGGGGAATAGGACAAATCATATTATGGAAATCAATAAATAGTGAAGCATTTACAACCTTAATGTTGATGTTGCGGCAGATCCTCCAAGCTCTCCTTTCTAGCGCCTTGAATGTCACAAGATCAAAAGTATGATATCATGAAGTTCTTCCTCCCTCTTTCACTCAAGAATGACCTTCATTATATAGGAGTTTGAGACAATAGAACCATAGGATAATTTTGAGGAGAGGATGGGATGAAGATTTAGTTGAACAAACAAGATTGACCTTGCCTTGGATAGAGGGTAGCTCGAACCAACCTCTAACCAAATGAAATATCCTGGAAAAAATATCTCAAAATAAGGCATAATGGTTGCAACCACTTCATCGCCCCCCCGTAATTGAGCACAGGGTGAGATTATTTATCCCCTATAATTGGGAAAGGAGCGATGATAAGGTTTTATCCCCCTCTCCACATGGGAAGGGGAGCGATGATCCTCCAAAAAGGCCAAAAACTCAAGGTAAAAGATAGTATTTCTACCTCCAAATGATAGGTTTCCCTTCCAACATGTCCAGGGATTATTATAAACACTCCCACATGGAGATGAAATTACGACACTTAAGTGTGAAGATTGGTAAAGTGCACACATAAGTGAGACACTTGGTAGTGCGACAAATAGGTGTGTCACAAGGGGGTCAAATTTAATAAAGACATTATTGACTAGGAGGATTTTACACCACTTAGCCATTGCATGAAGTATGAGAAACATTCATTTATTGTATCTAAACATGTAATCTTTTTCAACATTCAATTTTCAATGTTCAAAAGAAATGGGTCTATCATTCTATAAGCATATTACACCAAGTCCAAACCTAGAGGAATCACACTCAATGGTGTAGGGACACATGAAATCAGGAGTAGTAACAATCGATGTCAAAGCATGGGCTTATTTTAATCTCTCAAAAGCTTGTTGTGACTCAATGGACCAATTATAAATACATTCTTCTTTGTTAACTCGGTCAGGGGATGACCAATAACAAAGAAGTTGTGAATGAATCTATGATACACTAGTACATATGAGCAAATTTGCGATGGTTTTTCGTTGATATTGCCACACTCATCCGTCGCAATTTCCACGAAAGACAGGATTTTTTTCGTCGGAATAATTTCGTCACTATATCCATGATCCAAGTGTTCATGGAAATATCAACAAAAATAGCTCTCCACTTGTCACCACCTTCAATATCGGTTAACCCTATGCATCGTCGCAATTAAGATGAAATATCATCGAAATAACAACGAAGAAATGTGGTAATTACGACGAAACTTCGTCGCAATTGGGACGAAAAGTTATGCCAAGCCAATAATTTACGATGCACATGTTGTATATGCGACAAATATTCGTGGCAAATTCCGACAAACTTGCGTCAATATTGCCACGATGACTTTAGGTTTAAAAAAAAAAGATTACATCAAATATGGTATACCATATTGTATGCCATATTACAATGTAATATGGCAATGCCATATTACATTGTAATATGGCATTACTATTACATTGTAATATTGTAATATGGCATTACATTGTAATATATATATCCCCTACAAATAATCAAGGCACTAATCAACCAAATATTGTAAGCATGTGTTATCATGAAGTTGGATTAGAAGTAAGGATACCAATATGACAATATACACAAAGAATAATTTGGAATATTACTTTCAAAAAAACACATGGATTGCATGAGTGAGTCATTATGCAATTTATATTACACAATACTATGACAACACTTATAAGATTTATGGATGATATCTTAAGACCATTTCTCGAACTTGTTTATTGTAGCCTCCTTGGAGTAATAGCACAAAATTTGAAGGAGAAAGTACAGTTACAGCATAGTGTTGCAGCAGAGTTACAGCATAGTTATAGTGAGTTGCAGCAGAGTTACAGAAAGTGTTGCAGCAAAGTTATAGCGAGTTGCAGCAGAGTAATAGTGAGTAACAGCAAGTGGAGTAACAGCACAAAATTTGATGGAGAAAGTACAGTTACAGCATAGTGTTGCAGTAGAGTTACAGCATAGTTATAGTGAGTTGTAGAAAAGTTATAGAAAGTGTTGCAGCAGAGTTATAGCGAGTTGCAGCAGAGTAATAGTGAGTAACAGCAAGTGGAGTAACAGCACAAAATTCGAAGGAGAAAGTACAGTTACAGCATAGTATTGCAGCAGAGTTACAGAATAGTTATAGTGAGTTGCAACAGAGTTACAGAAAGTGTTGCAGCAGAGTTATAGCGAGTTGCAGCAGAGTAATAGTGAGTAACAGCAAGTGGAGTAACACCACAAAATTCGAAGGAGAAAGTACAGTTACAGCATAGTGTTGCAACAGAGTTACAGCATAGTTATAGTGAGTTGCAGCAGAGTTATAGCGAGTTGCAGCAGAGTAATTTAATTGAACAAAGGTAATTCATGGGGTTAGAAAAGTATTTAGGAATGACGTGTCTCTTCAATGCACATTAGAAAAGGCAAGTATAACCTTTCAATTCATTGCAATTGAAAACCAAGTAAATGAAGCTTTGACTTGAAAGAATTGTAATGAATCAATACTAAATCTAATGAAACTTGAAATTTCATTTGAAATCAAAGCAAATTTCACATGATACACAATGACGGAACCTTTGATACAATGAAGGTGTTGGATAACATAACACTTGAAACTTTTGTTGTTGCAATCATAATATACCCAAATAAGATAAGGAATTGTACATCATAGTTTAGGCATTGAAGTACTACATGAATTATTTGTTGGGAAAACATAAAAAAATTAACTCAAATCATAAGCTTTTATAATCCTTGTCAATTGATCCAAGTCACAACCAAGCCCAGACTTCATGTGAATGGTATCCTGCAACATTTTTATTCGGTAATCAAGTATGATAAATATATATAAAACCACATGGTCAATTTCCTTTAAGACCTTTGATGTTTTTATTTGACCATAGCTCTAAAGTTAAACTCTTATGTACTTGAAGAATATAAGGGATTACCTACATCTAGCTCAAATTTTGGCAAATGGTTAAAACCTTACAAAACTTGTATATATATGCAAGTCTCGAGTCTTTGAGATGATTGTAGGCTTGAAGGAGGATTAAAGTATAAATTTCATAATTTTGTTGTTAAGAAAGGAGAGCCAAGAATAAGCTCATGTGGGAAGCTTGAAGCTGTAAAGTCGTGAAAGAAGAATTGGACTCACTATCTTAATTGCTAGAGATTATCCATTTTAATGAATATAGCTAGGCCATAGTGCTTAAGATTAGATTTTTTTGAAGGTAAAATAAACTTGCAAATCTTGGGGCGCACAAATTCAAACTAAATTGCATTGGCTCAATTCATGGGATACATTTACCAAAGCCTTCTTTTAATTAAGGTTGATGAAACTTTTTTTGTCAAGGTTGTAGTTTGCTTGTCAATTAACCATGCTAGATATAAATAAATTTGTCTCTTTTGGTCAATTAGACATGGAAACCCCTAGGCACCTTCACTTTATCTTATGTTAACATAAGAACTCAGTTATTTCCTGCATAGTAGAATGGCATGTGACGTTATTAAATCAATCCATTTACTTGATAGAAAGGGGGGGCAACGAGTCAATGTGCACTTTTGTAATGATCATTTCCTTGCCTCAATAGAAGAGGAGGTGTCCTCCTTAATACATTGGATTGTCTTCAAATTTTCTATGAAGATTTAGGGTCCAAATTTTTGATAGCCAAATCAAAGGAAGATATGATGTCACCATTGGGAGGGGCTCCATAGTTGCAAGCTATAGAATGTGACCATTAAGGGGGAAATCTTTGAAAACTGACCAAAGAAGTGAAGGACTAGGAAAAGAGGAAGAGTATGTAGGAGAGCATGGAACACTAGGAGAGGAAGAAGACAAGGAGAGAACTAGGTCATTATGAGTAATGAGGGATATTTTTCAATAGAATTTGTAATACGGACTATTTTTTGTTTGGGAGAAGTGTCCAAATATTGGTGTACCCTCGGATAATCAAGGCATTTATCATCTATGTACAAGGATTTGGATGTGAATTATTATTATAAGAATAAGCATTTTGTAGTAGTGTCCTTTGGAGCCTTATAATACTTGCACTAACATGTGGGATGAAAGGGGTCTAGATTATTGAGATTAGCTTCCTGCATTGTTTAATAGGAACTAGTATTTGGACTAGAGATAGCAATAAGGTTAGTATTATGGAAATGATTGAAGTGAGGGATCTTTTCTAATTTATTTTCCACAATGAGGATATGGATAAAGACTTTGTATATGGGGGTTCTCTAAAATAGTTATACTTCTTTATAAAAAAAACTACAAGTAAACCAAAATTATATTTAAAATATGATCTACAAGTAAACCAAAACACCACATGGAACTTGGCATATGTATCAATATCTACATATTCATGAGGATTGTGAATTTTTACTAGTATAAAGCCTACTTTTAAAAACATGTCAAAACCCTTACCTTTTCATTGTTCTTTCGCCAGATCCATTAGCCCATACAACTTGATAAGAGTTGTCAATGAGATGCATTTCGATCACCAAGACCTGCATGAATCATAAAAGACAAATTTTTTATATGAGTAAATAATTTATAATA
>JASDQU010101068.1:348907-371487 GCA_032191745.1 Picea mariana | reverse complement strand
AAAAAAAACTATAATAAAGATTTTCATTCTTAAACTACACCTTTCATTCTTGAATTTTAATAGGTTTACCTACTATGTAAGCACATTTACTAATATCAACCATCATGTGCTTATTTTATATATCAAGCACTAGGCAAGCACATCTAGTAATATCAACTATTATTTTCTTATTTGATATATCATGAGATAATATTAGAGAGAATTTTGAGAGATTTATTCTATTTTATATAGTGTATTGAATATATCATATTTTTTTGCTTATTAAGAATGATAAGAATGTCAAATGGGAGATTAACGAGGTTTAGATATTCAATTTTGAAATTAGTAAACTTTTAGTTATACTTTTTAATTGTTAAATACCAATTTTTTTTTCTCTCATCTTAATTTATTTTCTTCTTGTAATTATGTTTTAATCACCACATAAATCAAATAATTAATCTACTAAAAAATCAATTTCCACAAGATATATTTAGAATTGAATTCTTAACCTACCAAACACAAACTCTATTTAAAAACTTGAATCTAGTTGTAAAATAAACCTATATATATTATTGTCAAAACAAATATTGAAAAATAAGCATTGACTTGAAATAACATTTTCTTTTTTTAGAAAATATTGAAACTAAACATTGTCTCATGGATACTTTTGTTAATGGTTGTAGTGACACTGTAAGTATACATGCCTAACATTGCCATGATAATTTGAATGCTTTGTCATGGTTATACATTAGGCTTCCAACAACTTATAATATGGAATTTTACTCATATAATATGCTTCAACAGCCTATAATATGAAATTGTACTCATATAATATGCTTCTTCCAATTAAAATTTTTTAGTATTTATTTGTTTTTAATTTTTTATCTCAATTTTTTTTATATGTTCCTAATATACTTTCCTCTATTAATATGGATTTGCATCTTATTTCTGTAAGAAATAATTTCATCATAATTAGTCATCTTAAATTCTACATCTAATTGATATTAAGAAAGTCTACATTCTAATATCATAATTCACAATAATACTATTATAAACATTTAAAGTTAAATTTATCACCCACTCACCAACATGCTTTATGTATGCATTTGAGTCAATGTATCCTTCATTTTGGACAAACACATCATTGCCTTCATACCATGCTCTTGAGGACTATTTCAGTCCATAAAATGTCTTTTGAAGCTTACATACCCACTACTCATTTCCTTCTTGTACTTATCCTTTTGGTTGTCCCATAAAAACGTTTTCCTTTAAAAACCAATCTAAAACTATTTTTTATATATATAGCAAATGTACAAGAAGATCTATGGTTGCCGCAATTCTAGGAAAGCAAGGGATTGTGTTCCTATTGTATTGTTTTTTTTTTTTTTCCATACTTGAGCAAAGCAAAGGAGTAGGATATTTTGAATATATTAGGCTACTTAGTAGAATACATTGTAGTAGAAATTCAAACCAAAATGTCTATTGCAATACCATAATAAGTCCATATATATTTTTATTTGCATTTTATATATGAGGAGAAAGTAAAAACTCATAGTTGTGAGCTTCTCTCTAGGTTCTCTCATATTGGATTGTCATGGTACATCCTTTGTTCATTATGTGGATGATATGGTATTTATTGTTTTAGCTCCTTTTATTACATTTTGAGTTCATTTCTATAATTTCTATAAATTTGAGTTCTATACTTATAATATTAGTATAATAATAAGAACAAATTATATAATAAATAATACTTTCATAATGTTTTGTAAAGTGCTACAACATTAAATAATAATAATAGATGACCTCACAATATTTTGTAAAAAAAGAAAATTCAGAAAATATGATGTTATACAAACTAATTATTTATACTTATGAAAATGATTTCTTTGTTATAATTATTTTCAATCCTTGAAACATTGTTTTTTTAATGTATTATTTTTCAATTAAAATATTTTTTTGTCACTAGTATACCAAACTAATAACCAAAACACTACTTTATTTTCTAGAATATATTTATTATAAAGAATGGAATAAAAATGCAATATTTATAAAAAATTTAAATTATAAAAATTATATTATATTAAAATGATATATATAGTGCTAACACAAGGCAATACTATATAATACTATTTTGCAATAGACTATAGAGATTCCATATTTTCCTGCAAGTATGCAAGTATGTTGTTTGACAAATACACCTAAGATCCTAATGAATATAAAAAAATTACAATTAACGAAAGACATTAACGAAAGAAATGAAGGATATTCTCTTTTTCCTATATCAGAGAGGAGAGTGTTGCTACTTGATATCCACTGACTCCTTTAATTCTTGAACCATCTCTTCTTCCTGGAATTTAACTTAAGGAGAGTTTATCGAAACCCTTTAATTTGAAGCTAAGGAGAGAGAACCATTTTGAATATTGAGAGCCAAATTTTGCAACATACCACTTTTAGTTTCCAAAATTCCAAGCCTTTGTTTTTGTTGAACAAGTAAATTTATGAAAGATGCACATTGCATGTTGACCAACACAGAGGAGTTCATTCTTATGCACTTTAGTTGTGACTGAGAATAAAGAGCTTGTGTTATAATGTATATATTCCTAATGTCTCATAAGAGTCCTCCTAAATTCCATAACATATATGTTCTCCATCACTGCACTTAAAACACATAACCTTGCATACCAAACTAGAGTGAGAAGGGTGAGTTGAAAGAGAGAGTCTCAATCCAAGGGAATTAAAGATGAGTCAAAAAAACCTCGTGTGTCCTTTGAGGACTCAAAAAACAAATGATACCCTTCACCATAAATTTCCCAAAAAAGAAAGTATAGAGGAAGATCACACAAGACTAGAAGACCAAGGAGAAACAATGTTGAAAGATATAGCTAAGATCCAAAATCACCTTTATTGGAACCTCTTACAAATCCTTCACTAGTACTAGAGTAACAGACACACGGGGAAGAAGATAAACTGATCCTAGTGATCCAACTCAAAAATTATTTGAGGAAGAAGATAAACTGATCCTAGTGATCCAACTCAAAAATTATTTTTTTATTTTTATTTTTTTATTAATAAAAGAGAAAGATGAAACACACTTGAGGTGAGATTGTTAGAAGAGAAAATTCATGGATCCAAAGAAAACAACCAAGTGACAGTAGAAGGGGGACAAGTGGTGAAGATTGGTTGAGTTAACTCAACATAAGTGAGACACGATCTCAAGTTTTTAGGAACATGCACGTAATAATCAGATTGGTAGATGGTCAATAAACAAAAAACAATTTTAGAGGTGGTCAAAGAGAAAGAGAAGGAAGCTCATACAAGTGTCAAAAATGTAGAAAAATATTAGAAAGGAAAGAAAACAAAAAAATGACACACCATCCGAGATCAGATGTGAAATATGAAAAATATTGAACTGACACAAAAATATTCATATATATCTTAGAATCCTATACTCTACAAGAAGTCACTTGGTTGGTTTGGATCAAGATTTAGCTCAAGGGTGACAGAGCACGCATAGGTGGAAACTATGATCTAAGGTTGGGAGGGAAAACACACGTTAATCTATTGAATATCGCACATATATATAATTGTATACATAATATCTTTTAAACTTTTGTATGTTGCACTTTTGAGATAATATAACCTGATAATCTTGAGATAATCTATACGCATATAGGGAAAGAATCATTTTAGATTCTGTGATGAATTTGCTTATGTATTAGTCTATTTTTATAATCATCAGGGGTAAGTGATGGGATTGCATTTGGTAATAAATAAATATAACAGTAAAATGAAACAAAAAAAAATTATAGTAGAGCAACATGATTATCTTTTTGTCATGGAAATTATGTAGCTTACTACACTATAGCTTACCGTAATTTTCCATTTTCTATTTTAGATACTCATATTTACTCCATAGAAAACCTAAGTTATGAAACCCTAATAATATATTCAATTCCTATTTTAATGCATAAATTCTCTTGAATAATCCATAGATGTAAGGTATTTAAGGGCTATGCTAAAGTTGCATAGAGATCTCCAGATTTTAACTTTCATGGTTTATACGGGGTATATAAAAAATCCCATACCTCATAGTTTAGAAAATAAAATGTATAATTTCATGTTATGAGATCTGAAAGTAATTGGTTTAATTTTTGTAATATACATACATCTATATTATTCTGATAATGTAGCTAACATATAACTCAACAATAAAACAAGAGTAATAACTAGTCAACAAAGATATATGTATATAGATCAAATTCTATAGCTATATGCAAATCAATAATCCAACATGAATAGTAACTAATCAAATAAGATACATATATGTACAGTCAATGTTGTAAAGAAAATGGAATAGTCATGTTACTCCCAATAGTACATACATAACAACCAAGATTACTTGTACTCATCACCTCCTAGCTTGACCATGACTCCATAAGGGAAAATAGAGTTCAACTCCTTAGCGACAGAACCTCTGTACAGTTCAGAAAATAATCATTTGCCTAACACATAAGTGCTCACATGACAAATATATTTTTCCCCAACATACTAAGCAACATCCTGCCTCCCACATATGTTGTATATATTTCATTTCTCTTTGCTTAGGAAATTTTCCATCCATTTCCCTCCTTAGAAATTAACATCTTTACAAATCCTTGTTATTTAAGGGCTACCAGTGACAAAACTTCACTTCTGACACTTGTAATTATCATCTCTGAGTTAATTCAAACATGTTCCCCACTCATGGAATCACAACCACCTATTTTTAACCTCATTGTTATGTTTGTTTCCAACATTTAATTTATTAAAATATGTGTCTCATACATTTTTCCATCAAAAGAGGATAGTTTGCAAGTAAAACTCTTACTTAACAGTCACAAATATAGTAAGTCTCAATAATAACCAGTATGGATTTCCATAAATGGAAATTTATTTTCAAAGAAATAACATTAAAATAAAATGTATTAATTCCTTAGGATGTCACATAGTACCACCGTGATAGTGGAGCACCGAAAATTTGTACCTCAGTGCATTGTAAATGATAGAGAATAATTTTACAATGATAGAGAATCGGGGAATAGAGAATCATTTTATAATGATAGAGAATCGGGAAAAAGAGAATCTGAAAATATACTTTATTTTTTCAAAGAACAAGGAAAATAGACACCCAAATTCATGATTTTACCCTTTCTAATTTTATTTGTATACTATTCATTTTCTTTACATTTTTTATTTCTGAATATTGTATATTACATATTATTTTAACATAAGGATATGTTTTCATCTTCATTGCATTGGGTACACTGCTTTCACATCAAAATGAAATAGAGCAATTGCAGGAGAGCAAGAAGTTACAATCAATACAGGAGAAGAAACTCAAGAAGAATGTCCAAAGATGAGGTATGCCCATAATAATTATGCAATGAACACCTTTTTGGGGGTGAATTATATAGAATGTAGAGATATAGATATTCATAGTGCATAGTAGTGTGTATAATCCAAAGTGCATATTGTACCTGTGGGTATCCTATCCCTGGTGGTTTGAAAATCCAGGGTTTTTCAAGATTTGATCTACAAAATTCCAAGGCATCTGCATATTAAATATTTAGTCACACAATAAACAAGTTGTCACCCGTGACAATCTGGGAATTACATGGACCAATTAGCCTTATGTCACATGTGAATGGACAATGTATTCAAGAAAAAAACATGGACTTGTATTGATTGATTGATAATCCATTAACGCAGTAATAAACATAGGGGCATGTGCAAGCTAATGATGGTCTCTCATGGCATGTTAGTGGCAATGCAAACATGGAAAAACAAGAATATGTTAAATTAGAGGGATTATTCAAGGTATTTTTACAATGAATTTGAATATGGTATAAAAAGATGAAATGTAGGAAATAACCTTTCCAATTCTTGTTCCATGTTTCTTTTTTTGTCCCTATTTTTTTTTACTTACTTGTGATTGTTTTGATGCATTGTACATGGAACAACACAAATATCAATGTAGATGGATGTCAACAAGATGCAAATGTGATGAAAATTGTCAATATTTTATTTTCTCTAGAATAAAAATCTTTGCTACACCAATTGCTTGTCATGTCCAACACAATTTCTTCATCCAACACAGAAATAAGAACTTTCTAAATATGTAACAAGTATATGAAAGCATGATTTGGTTTAGAAGGAAGGAAATAAAAAATTGTGAATATGTGAAAAAAATATGGAAATATGTCAATATGTGTGTGGATGTCCATGTAATTCAATATGTCAATGATTACTATTATTTACATTTATTTTAGATTGAAATTCAAAAACAATAGTCAATTATTTATTTCTAATGATGTTTTCCACCTTGTATACAACTCTGGAACATAGTTATTTTATTAATGTCATGATGTTGTATCTTCCATGTTTTAGTTTATGTCATTCAAATGATGATTAAGCTATGTCTATAGCATTGAGAAACTGGAAAATAAAAATACAATCTCAAAGCAACATACCATATTTTTGTTTATGTTTAAATTTGATTCTTTTTTTTTTTGTATTTATATAACTTTTGAAATAACTTTTGACCAATTTAATCTACCCATAAAAAAGAAAAATAATAATGAGCTACCAAGTTTCTTTGGCATATATGATGCACATCAAAAATATTTCATTCAACCATTTGATCTGATAATACAACTGAAAAAAGAGGACCGCTTTGCTTAAACATTACACCAATGTCAATGAAAATTTGAATGAAACAAAGTAATTGCACTATGCATGAAGCACACATTATCAAACGATAAGAATGGATTTTTTTGAACCACATAGAAATCGAGATGTCGGATTTTAGGATTAACATATTTTCTATGTATTATATTCAACCAGGTCTGTCGACTTGGGGTATATATGTAAAAAAAAAAAAAAACATGTTGCAAGTGTTTGTAAAATACATAAATTAATATTATAGACCACTAGATAAAATCAAAATACTAGATGAATACCTTCAGTGTCTCCAACTATTTCTTTCGGAATGCACAATTGTGAAAGGCTATGTGGTATAAATACTCCACACATGTGTTGAAAATGGACCAACTCTTGACTGTGTAGGACACATTCCTGTACGAACGATGGAAATATGGCCATACAAAAATCTTCCGTACAACCTAGAAAATCGCCTAGTAAAAACAATTTTGACTAGGAAATTGTCCAAAGATAAATAGATCACAGAGTTGAGATTGCACGAAGAAAAAGAGCACGATGAAAGTTTTCTAAATTGTCTTTTACACATATATCAACTACCTTTCAAATAAGAGTAATCATAAACAAAAACCATCGAGCAACTGACAAATAAGGAACACATTTTCTTCACATTTCTTCTAGATTTGTGCCCTTTCCTTGTAAATCGCACCAAACAATGTGCTAGAAATCAATTAGTTCTCCTGTAAATTCTGATACCTGTCACAATCCCTCATGAAAAACTATTGTAAGTGAGGGGTGCATAAGTATTAGAAGAGGAGTCATATCAAATCTTTGCACAATATTTAAAAATAAACCAAGTGATTTAAATAGACCAAGTAATGTCTCTGAAGGGAATACACCTGTCCAAAAGTGTCGAGGCACCCAAGTGTGGCAATATCATACCATAAGTGGCATGAATTCTCATCACGAGGGATCAAAGTGTGGATTCCCCATAAAAGTATTAAAAATAGAGTAAGCATTTTCTTTGCGGAGCATATTCCAATGAAGAAGATTAGATTATCGCAACAACAAAAGCTTCCACAAAACCTAGAAAAAAATCACTAATTATAAAGGCATTTGACTACCAAATTTACGAAACATAAATAAATCACACAACTCAAATTTATTCAAGGCCAAGTGCATGACACATCTTTACTAAAATATCTTTTCCAAACACATGAATAACATCTATAACACAGGTCAACATAAATAGAAACCACTACACTGTCCATAGAAAAGTGCGACAACTACTTTGTATAAGGTTTAAATCCTTTGTGTTTCTCCCTAAATCTGAGCAAATCAATGCGCTATAAATGACTCAGTAATCCTCCAAATTTCCTATATTTTCACAATTCATGTTGTGTAACTATTCAAAATGAGGACCTGTGAAAGCACAACAGCCCACAAGCATCAGTGGCATAGATTATCCACACAATGCTAAAAAAAGACCAAGTATTTCCATTCCACGTGACCTCATTTCCGTTGTGTGGACGAACGCAACAAATAACTATGCCAAATATGGATATATGGTCATAGAAAAATCCTCTGCACAACCTGGAAAATGATAAAGTAAAGAAGGAGCTTGACTGGAAAATTTTTGAAAGATAAATATAGCATCAGGCACAAATTTCTTTAAGCCCTAGTGGATGATGTGTGTTTACTAAAATGTTCTTTCCACAAACAAATTACATTCAAAATATGCATAACTATAAATAGAACGCAATACCCATCCCATAGAAAAGTGTGAAATTTACTGAGAAATAGTTCTAAATCGCTGCTCTCTCATTGTAAATCCATTATATCTAATGTATAAAGGCATTTCACTACACAATTTAAGAAACATAAATAAATAAGACAACTCGAATTACTTCAAGGAAAAGTGCATAAGGTATATTTATTGAAATGTATTTTCTAGACACATGAATAACCTCCAAAATACAAGTCACCATAAATATAAACCACTATGCATTCCATAGAAAAGTGGGACATCTACCTTGAATCAGTTCTAAATACTTATTGTTTCCTCCTAAATACGATCAAATCAATGGGCCATACATGACCCGTCCATCCTCCAAATTACCTATCTTGTCACAAATCATGGGACAAAACTATTTGAAATGTAGACCTATAAAAGCACAGTACCCCACTAGGACCAATGGCATACATCCTCCACACAACGCTAAAAAATATACCATTTTTTTCTTATGAACACAACATACATGTGCATAGCGCGGAGGCATGGAACAAATATCTATGTCGACTACAGAGATATGGTCATAGAAAAATCCTCTGCACAACCTGGAAAAAAAAAAGATAAAGTAAAAAAGGAATTTGATCAGGAAATGTCCAAAAGATAAATATAGCACTGGTAAAAAAATTGTTTATCCCCATTGGATGACGCATATTTACTAAAATTTCATTTCCCCACACAAATTAAGTTAAGAATACAGATAATTATAAAATATAAAGCACTATCCAACCCATATAAAAGCATAACATTTACTTGGAAGTAATTTTAAATTAATACCCTCTACCTGTAAATCTGACAAAATCAATGTGTGACAAATAACTGTGATATAGTCCAAATTACATCCCCTATCAAAATTTGTCATGTGGAGGTGTGGAACTGGATGATGATAGATGGCATAATTCTCCACCAAAGGATTGCAAAAACACAGTGGTAGTTGTGTTAACGATATACCTCTACCAAGTCTGGAGGTATGCAAGACATAGTTGCACCAAGTGTTCCCATATGTTCATAGAAAAAGATTCCAAACAACATGAAAAATTCCCATGGTTTTTTGAACTATAGTGGCTTATACCATGATCAAACAAAAAAAAAGAACAGATGGAATAGATTGTGGAATGCACCAACTAAATAACCTCCAACATCATATGAAAATTCATCCAACCTAGAAAACAAATTTCTTTATAGTACATGGTAAATAATGAATTGSTCCCTAACTTTATACCTATGCTATCTCCAAGCAACCACAAAATAAAAATAAAAATAAAAAGACAAACTCATAACAACAAAAATTTGTGTTTTTGTTTAACTCTGATTCTTTCTTACCTATGGATTGTATAAAATAGCCCTCGACCAACTTAACTTAATTATGAAAATAKAAAATAATAATCAGTGTCTATTATTCTTTGACATAAAGAACACAATGCATAGGATTTCTTACCCTCTCAAATGGATTTCTATAACCCCAAAATTAGAACTCTTGCAAGTCGCAAATTGAAACACTTGGAAATTGAAAACAACTTTGTCTTTCTAAACCATAATAGATGACATGGTAGATAAACACATTAAGCAACCAAAAACCAAAGTAAATAATACAAACTCAAAACAACACACCTTTTATACATGTTCACCTTTGATTTTTTTCGGCCTACATATTTTTTGTAACATCCCCTAATCGACTTGACTTACTTTTAAAAAAAAAAAATAATAATCAAATCCCAATTCTATTTTCCATATACAAAACACAAAAATTTTCCACTCCACCATTTCATCAAGTAACATAGCAGAAGTAACTGCATTATGCATGAAACACACTTTATCAAACAATAACCAGAAAAACTAATTGCACTTGTCTAAAATACATAATTAATATGGGATCCAACTGGTTAAAAGAAAGATACTAGATGCACAAGATTTTTTTCCTACTCACACATTTGTAGAAGCATGTCTTGCAATTCAGAAATTGCAACACTTGTAAATTGGGAAGAACCTGATCGTATTGGATTATGATAAAAATAATTCAATAATTAATTAGAACAAAAAAATTCAACTAAAACATTTTGTAATCCATAATATCTATGACAAAAAATCATGTCATAGAGTGCACAAAAATCCCTTCAAAATATATAGATCTTATTAAATTTAATGAACGATTGAAAGAGAATAATTTTATATATCTAATCATTATATATATTCTATAGTGCAATATCCTCAATTATTAAATATTTTATTGAATAATTTCCATTTATGGAAATTTGCACTTGGTTTTGTTAAGACATCTAATTGTTATTKTTWAAATTATTTTGCAAGAGTTTGATTTTCCAACTGTCCTCTTTTGAAGGACGGATGTAAGAGAYGAAAATTTTTATTTAATAAATACATAAAACATATGGAACAACCAGGTTAAAAATAACTAACTATGACTCCATGAGTGGGGACCATGTTGACGTTAACTCAGAGATGGATTTGACAAGTGTTAGAAGTGGCGTTTTGTCATTGGAAGCCCCTAAAAATCAAGGATTTCTAAAGCTGTGAATTTCCAAGGAGGGAAATGAATAAAAGAAAAGTCTTAGCTATTACGGAATATTTCCCCTAGAGACAAGTGAAATCTCCCTTAGATTATCAGACACCTGTTGCCAAGATATAAAAGTACAAATGGGTTTTATATTCCTTTTAGATCTAACTCATCTAGTTAAACGAGAAGTAGAAAAGTGTGGCATACCTTATTACGGTGATTTTACTTGATACTCCAAATCTTGATATTGATTCCTAAGATCCTTAAAGTAGATGAGATCCTGCAAAGAACAACAAAGATACCTTTCTTCCACTCTATATGGTTAACCAAAAAAATCTACCTAAGAATATTGAACGACAATAGACAAGCAAATGCAAGAGTACACATACTTGATGGAAATAGGCCAAGTATATTAATTAGAGAACCCAAAGAATATACTTACAATATGATTTTGAATATGCAACAACTTCTCCAATCCCTCCTCATCCAACCCTTTGCATGAACAATGTGATATCAAAATAATGATGTTATTATTGATTTCTTCCTCCCTTTTCCCAATGGAAATGCTTTCAATTTATAGGCATGAGAAGTAAAACTACCATAAGAAAATGAGGGATATGGATGGGGATATACACCCTTGATTTTTGGATCAAATCCTAAGTTTAATCCCAAGCATGAGGGTCGAGCATAACTAGCCCAATATGAGAGAGTTGGCCCATAGAATGTGTGGAGGAGATCCCCCTTTTTCCTAAAAAATAATGATGCTCCCCCATAGTGAGAGACAGGGTGTCATCCTAGTAGTGGTTCTCTCATAACATGGAAGATGGGTTTCCATGGAACTTCCCCAGTATGCCCAAGGGGCACCACCCTTCATAAATGCTAAAAAAATAAGTTGAATTTTCCAAGGAAAAAATGTGTTTTCACTGCCAAATGATGGGTATTTTCTCTCTAACATGATTTAGGGGTTTTGAAAAATGTTTCCAAGGTTTTGATTGAGTTTCAAAACTTACAAAACATCCATGAATCATGTTATGACACTTGCGACAATGTAGGTGTGACACTTGATAGACTTAGAATGTGATTTTTCTGCCACATGTGACACTTGCGATACTTAAAATATGATGTTTTCACCATGTGTGACACTTGCGACACTTTATATGCAAGTGTGGAATTTTGATGTGTAACAGATTCCCCCCCAAAGTGTGAAGTTAGAAGAGAAACCTGATGGCCAAAAAACTTTTTTCAACACAAGGGTGGTGGAGTCGGAGAACCTGGTACAAGCTGCAAGCAATCATCAAACAATATTAATATATGTTTCATTCCTAAGGCAGGCATACATATGATCAAAATATAAATGAATCAAATCATGGCATCCAACCAATACATTACAGATCCATAGTGATATTAACTAAGAATATGGCCACCAAGGATACAATGTGGATCCATTTCTCCTTGACATGACTTGATCACAACCATGAAAGAATACGCAGTGGAGCTACAATATGACAATAGCATAGCTAGGAGCCAATTAAAATTTGATATATATAAATCAGTTAAACAATCTTCGTCGCAACCTCGGAAGAGCACATAATAGAATGGGAGTTCAACCTAGTGTCTTCGTCCCGATCTTGAAACAATGTGATTCTAGCCATGCGAATAAATGATTTGATGTCAAACATGGTAGAAACCACTTGATTACCGATAATTTAGGTATATCATTAACAAATTCTATGGAAATCACAAATGATGTCAATGAATCCCAAGGTACCCTAGTACATTACAATGAATGTGAATAAATGAGTTGAGGTCAAACATCAGTGGAATCAATTGTCTAGAGGTCAATAAAGTAAACCCACTATTGAAGGCGAGGAGGTATTCCATTGAGGCATGTAGGTTTAAAGGTATTGTTGTGTTTATAATTCGAATTCCCAGATAATGTTTTGAAGTTGATAGGGAAAGACTCATCGAAGGAGGGTCTTGATGTATCCTTCATCATCGATACGAAATGGTCATAGGACAATGATGAGTTTGGAAATATGCACTAACACTTGAATGGACACTGGTAATATTGTAGATGGTTGATATGAAGTGAAAGACTTCCCTTGAACATTTATGAGGCATGATACAAGACTTGGTATCTTTTGACTTGTTTGAGAAATGGACCAAAACATAGTGCAACAATGACTGGGGCACTCTTCGGATGAGCCAAAGGAGTAACAAGACTCATGGGATTTGTATGAATCATGAGAGAGTGAATTAACCAAATTTAAGGTAAAATGCAGATAGGTGCCATGTTCAAGGGTGAAAACAATAGTTTCTTTAAAGGTTTCAAGAAACTTGACCCACTTCCTTCAATTCCCCCCCCATCTAGATAGATGAGCACCTCTCTCTTGTTTATCGAGCTTCAGCAGGATAATAGGTACTCGGTATAACCCACCTTCGATAAGTTCCTATTCCTATTTTTAACGAATTGGAAGAAGTAAGGGTTCATTCCCATATGGGCCCTTCAATGTATGGTTTTACGATTCCAGAGAAGGAAAAATCATTTTTTTTTTCATGTTTAGGGAGTTTGAAAATAACTTAAAGAAGACTCGATAGATGCTATTTTTTGTAATTTTAGTCTCCAAGGCCTGAAAAAGCATAAAATAATGCGAAGGAGAACTATTCTAACCAATTGGTCAAAGTATTCCTTTTTCTTAGTTAGTTTATTGGGACCAAAGAAGGGTTAAACGATCGCCCAATAGACGACTCTTCGTAATTTTATCGAGCTTGAAGAATGATCAAGCATGCTTGAATGGATCGCAAGTTGATCAAAAAGTTTCGCCTCATATGTTCCTGCATAAAAAACACATTCTAGAGAAAAAAATTGTTATCGATTCTTTAAAAACCAATGGAAATTATGGAAACATATTGAATTAAATGAAATTTCAATGTGAAAAAGGTTTCAATAAAACTAGTTTGTAAGTGGTTAAAAGTAATTTTGGTTTAAAAACTAGTTCATTTCACTTTTCACTTTCACCTACCTCTTTCATTTGGAGTTTTTTCCATTTGTATTTTTTTTTTAGGCGTTGATTGCGAGAGCTTCAATCCATCATTTGATATTCTATCTGGAATAGGTTAGAGATTTGACCATTTGATACTTTACCAGCAGCCCGATGACCAATATTGGAGGAATTCCTTCCATGAAGAGTTCACAGTGTTTCTCCTCCACACTTAGTTATCCAGTCAATGATTCAATGAACATTTCACTCATGCATTCCATTATCCTTGAGACAACCATTTTCACCATTCTGAAGCCTGTTTCTATAGCCCTTTTGGTTGGTGTACCTGGTTAGCTTGGAGCGGGATTGAAGAAGCGGGTTGTCAGGCCTGTGAGAAATTATCTGAGTGAGAGAATTGTTGGGGATTGATTTCTGAAGGTGCTAGACTATAGCTATAGTGCTCTGAGACTTTCAGGCCGGCCTGTTGCTGAAGCCCTAAAAGGGAAGTGGGGCAGCCAAGGAACTATTGAGAAGAGAAGAGGCAAACTTCCTTGGGTGGGATAGGAATGTGGGGAATGAGAGGTTGTTGGTTGATTGTTGAGTGAGCACCTCAGACAGATTCTTTCATGTTGTCCATGAGCCTTGGCTTGGATAGGAACCCTTTACTCTGGGTGGAGTTCAGTCCTAGCTCGGGGGTGACTCACTGTTGAAAGTGATGAACAATGTAGTCTATGGCTGGGAGGTTCATGGACGGTCTATGCGTAGTTGGTGACAATATTTCTAAGATAAGTACCAGTTGTATGATAAAAATAATATGTTTCTTGTTATTTACATGCCTAGGTTATGGTTTATAATATATGTGATTATAATTGCCTATATGTTTATGGTTATTTCTCTGTAAAAGATACATATCTGTAGTTACTGTTATTTTAGTATAAAATTCGTATTTTACAGAAAGTAATTGTTTGTTTATGTTTATATGTAAATCTTTCGCGAGTGTGTTGTATGTATATGTCTTAGTTGCATGCAGTTTAAAGATTAAATTTATGTGGCATTTCTCAATTGACTACTGGGTATGCCACTATATGTTCCGTAGTATGGGAAAAAAGCGTTCCCTATAGTAGCATGGCTCAGCTTGAAGGCTGGGAATGTTACCAATTGGTATCAGAGCATGAGTTGTTGCTCTAGAGTGGCACACTCCGGCCTAAGGATGGCCGAGGGAACGTTACAGAATGGTATCAGAGCGTCGGTTCAACACTGAGMTTGGATGGGCTAGAGGGGTTCAGTCGAAGCGAATATTCACAKAAGAGTAACTTAGAAGTGACCAGAATTGGAGTAATGGAGTGTTCATGGAAAAAGGTTGGCATGCTGRCATTCGCACAGTAAATTTTGGCACCGCGCGGGAAAATGTTGGCGTGCTAGTATGCGAGGTAAATTGTGGCATTGCGTGGAAGATTATTATGTGTAGATGCATGCGCTGAATTTAGCCTAGCACGGTGAGCACACACATAGTAATGTGCACATGGGGTACMTAAGTATTGCTTGACGTAGAGGAGTTTTGTTAGTACGCACATAAGTATGAGTATAAGTTGTTTCGTGATGGTGTAGCCAGTAGTGTGCACAGATATTTGGGTTCTGTGGAATATGTTAAACTTGACATGGTGCATGCATAGGATGAAATGCATGTGGAATATCAGTGCGTGGTACAAAAACTATGCGCAATGGATATTGGCGCACAATGCAAGAGTGGTGCACGTGAGTTGTCTATGCAACGAAGAAGAAATGCATAGTAGATTTAGGTTCCCAGAAAAGAGTTTTACCTTGTAATATTTCTATGCACAATAAATATAAATGAACATGTCCAGTTTAATGCACACGAAGTCACTTGGAAGGCGACGAGTCTGAGTTTAAATTGCATAATAATAAAAGAAAAAGAAACACATAACCGCATCGAATCATTAATTACAAAGAATTCCGAGTTTTAATTTCCTCTGATTTAGACAGATGAAAATAAGATTACAAGAAAAAATTATTATAAAAGAAAACAATATTCATAACATCAACAGATAGGAATTGTAATAAAACAGTATAAAATTCGTTTCTGTATTTATATAGTCATATTAATCACAAAATTACAAAAGGCTGATGACAGTAGTTAGCCTGTTGTAAAAAGGGTCGTTTGAAGAACATGCCTATCTTAGTTGAAGACTTACTTCAGCTTAGCAATCTCTTCCTTTAAGGAAGAATCTAACCAGACCGGTTGATTCTCTCCAACACTTTCGGCCGCTTCAGCCATAGATTCCTCCTTCTTATGTCGCTTACTCCTTTTCTTCTTAGCGACTGGCCTGTTGATGACTAAATATTTTACAGTGGGATTCAGCCTGGCTTCCAACCACGAGTCTATAGCCGTATATGTATGAAACTTAGTTGATAGAATGTGCACAAGGACCCTTTCCTCTTTATTTGCAGGAAAGCCTAGCATGTTGCTCGAATAACTAGTCTCACTCGATTTATCCTTGTCCATGTATCTCAGGTTGTGGATACGGAAAGTTGTTTTTACAGAGAGCAGAAAGTCAAGCAGTTGGGGATTACCTCGGTTATGGATATGCAGATATCTTCTTACTTGGGAAGTGGTAATTATAGAATTCCATTTATAAAGTGCAGACGGATTACGTACAAGAGCGTTGGGTTGCATGCTCGACCAATCCATTTTGAATGATTATCTTTTGGGTTCATTACATGGTGGCATTCAGTTGATGTCACATGGCTTCGAAGTACTGAATGAGTGAAGAAGGGTGATCTGGATAAGCCATCACTCACTCCACGAGTGGTGGATTTGACATATTGAGACACGTGATACCGCATCTTGGCGAAAGTGGTTTCAGTGAACCACCTTCTTGCACAAGTGTATCTCGGCATTGCGCGTCTATGTTTTCGATACTTGGGTCTTATCTAGAATTTTCATGGTGATAACACCAGGAAATTGGGAGAGATAATGATGATGTGTATGTTGAATCGAAATGGTGCATATTCTCATGAATTGCTGAATTGTTAGCTTGATTAGTTTCGATGGCTGCACATTTTGTAGAATTAACAACAACTTGATCAGGTCAAACTAGTGCAGAGTCCATAGGAATGGAAGAAGCACAGGGGAATTACAATCAGCCGGAGGAGAGCAGAGGGGTGGATTTCCATTTGGGCATGGAAGGAACGAACTCCAACGGACATGGAGAAGAACGGAATGAAAGATGAATATGGCTGAGACCATTAAGAATTTGCAAAAGGATGTCCAAAGCCATGAAGCTGCTAATGAAAGGATTATGAAAGACAAGGAGTACAAGGATGACTTCAACATGAAGCTATTGGAGGGTTTGAACATAATAGAAAAGAAATTGGTTAAGGAGAGTGGCTCGAGTGGATTTGGGATTCACAAACCTTCACAAGAGAAAAGAAAAGTAAAAAGTGCTAGTAGACATCACCACCATTCCCAAAGGAATTCCCATAAGAGATTAGGAAACAACTCAAGTCTATCCCCTGTCAGAAGGTATAAGAGATCTGGGGTGGATGAGCTACGAGGAGAAATGAACAAAATCAAACCTCCTACATTTGATGGTGAGCACAAGAAGGATGAAGATGCAGAAACACAGTTTCTAGGCTTGAGGAAGTATTTTCAATTGCATAATTATTCTTCTCATGCAGAAGGTAGAATCGCTATCTATCAACTCAAAGGAAAGGCCTCCATGTGGTGGGATCAAATTGTGCAAGTGAAACACATTGTAAAGAAAAGTGTTACTTGGAGGGAATTCAAGAAGTATTTTGAGAAGAAGTACTTGACTAAGAGATACAATGACAAGAAAATGAAAGAGTTCTTTGAACTCAAGCTTGGAAGTACGACCATAGATGAATATGAGAGAAGCTTTTTGGAACTGCTAAAGTATGTCTCTTTCATCAAGGATGAGACAGTCAAAATTCAAAGGTATTTAAGTGGATTTCCATCATTCATCGGTGACAAAATACAGTATGATGATCCCAATACATTAGAAGAGACCGTAAGGAGAAATAAATGCCTATATGATCAACAAAAAGCAAGGCTAGCTTTCCAAAGGGCTTGGAAAGACAATAAGAAATTCAAGGTGGATAAAAGGAAGAAGAGAGCTAAGCCACCATTCTTCAAAAATAATCCACAAGGATAGAAAACACCTAAAGAACCCAGAACGATTGACACAAGGAGTCAAGGGCCAAGACAACCACCTATGCAATGTTGGGGTTGTAAAGGGGACCATAGGTTCAGAGATTGTCCTCACAGGGGTGAAAAAGGTAGGGTTGTTCACATTGTAGAACGAGATCAAATAGTGGATGACATGGGAAGATATGTGCCAAGGATTTATGCAGCCCTAGACAACAAGCAAGCATATTATCAGTCCCACATGATTGAAGTGGAAGGTATGATCACCAACCAAACCCTTGCTATTTTAATTGATACAGGAGCTAGTCACAGTTATATAGACCCTAAGATGGTGGAAAGTTTGCAATTGCCAAGAAGAAAGCATGGGAAATCCTAGTTGGTACAACTGGCTACAAGAGACAGAAGAAAGGTTAATGAGATGGTTAAGTCATGCCTCATAGACATGAATGGACTGAACACCAAAGAAGATTTAAACATCTTGCCTTTAGGTTCTTATGACTGTCTAATTGGGATGGATTGGTTGGACCAACATCACACTCTCTTAGATTGTCAGAAAAAATAATTTACTTGCCTGGATGAGGAAGGGAAACCAAGGAAGGTACAGGGAATCCCCAAGTCAGTAACCGTTAGAGAAATTTCAGCATTGCAGCTGAAGAAGTGTTACAGAAAAGGATGTCAAATAATTGTAGCTCATTTGGCAGAGACACCTAGAGATAAGGTATCAAATTTAGAGGATTATGAAGTACTGGAATATTTTGAGGATGTATTCAAGGAGGCACCCAGACTACCCCCGAGGAGAGACATTGATTTCTCTGTAAATTTGATGCCTGGAGCAGCGCCAGTATCAAAGACTCCTTACAGAATGAGTACACTAGAATTAGAAGAGTTACAAATGCAGCTTGAAGAACTTTTGAAGAAGGGGTATATATTCCCAAGTGTGTCACCTTGGGGTGCCCCAGTCCTGTTTGTGAGAAATAAGGATGGAACACTAAGGTTGTGCACTGACTTCATACAGTTGAATAAAGTGACTATTAAGAACAAGTATCCTCTACCAAGGATTGATGACCTCTTTGATCAATTGAAGGATGCAAAGATATTGCCAAAGATAGATCTCAGATCAAGATACCATCATGTAATAATTAAAGAAGAAGATATTAGCAAGACCGCCTTTAGGATAAGGTATGGTCATTATGAGTTCATAGTGGTACCATTTGGGTTGTCAAATGCACCAATTGTTTTCATGTGCTTAATGAATGGTTTTTTCCGAGAGTATTTGGACAAGTTTGTCATTGTATTTTTGGATGGCATTCTTATATATTCCAAGTCAGAGAAAGAGCATGAACATCATTCGAGGGTGGTAAATATTAAGGGAGTGTTAGTTATATGACAAATTGAGCAAGTGCTCATTTTATCATAAACATATTCATTATTTGGGGCATATCATTTCAAAGTATGGGATAGTAGTGGATCCTGAGAAGATAGAGGCCATTAGAGAATGGTCAACACCGAAGAATGTGATAGAGGTGAGATCAATCATGGGTCTTGCAGGTTACTACAGAATATTTGTTGAAGGATTCTCAAAGATTGCACACCCAATCACTTCTTTGCAAAGAAAGGGAGTGAAGTTTCCGTGGACACTGGATTATGAGAAAAGTTTCTGACATTTGAAACAATTATTGACAACTTCTCCAATATTGAGGATCACAGACCCAGAAGAAGACTTCATCGTATGCACTAATGCATGTAATGAAGGACTTGGTGTAGTCCTCAGTCAAAATGGGTTTGTCATATGTTACGAATCAAGGAAGTTAAAGGATCTTGAAATAAACTATGTCACTCACAATTTGGAGTTGGCATCCATAGTGCATGCCTTGAGGAAATGGAGACACTACCTCATGGGAAAGAGGTTTGAGCTAAGAACAGACCACAATGGTCTAAAATATTTATTTGATTAGCCAAATCTAAATGCTAGACAAATAAAATGGTTAGAATTCCTAAGAGAATATGACTTTGATATAAATCATATCAAGGGGAAAGAGAATAAAGTGGTTGATGCACTTAGCAGGAACGTACATGTCATTAGCATGTACCAAACTGATATTAAAAGAAAAATTTTGGAGGTTGCAAATGTCGATCTGCAATACAAAGAATTGGTAGCAATGCTACAACAGGGTAAGATTCTTCAGAAGGTGGATAATTATAAGTTGGGAATACATGGAATATTGTTGCGCAAGAACAAGATTTTTGTTCCAAATGTCCAGGACCTGAAACGCATGATTTTGCATGAAATGCATAATGTTCCTTATGCAGGGCACCTTGGATATCAAAAAACCATGGCAGCGATCAAGAGCCATTACTTTTGGCCAGGTATGAAGAAAGAGATCGCCAAGTACATCGCTATATGTATGGAATGCCAGAAAGTGAAAGCTGAGAATAGGCATCCAGCAGGGTTGCTACAACCTTTATCATTCCTGAGTGGAAGTGGGAAATGGTGACAATATATTTTATTATGGGATTGCCTAGAAAAGGAAAGTTGCATGATTCGATCATGGTGGTGGTGGACAAGATCACAAAAGCTGCCCATTTTATTCCAATGAAAGCCACTCACAAGGCAACAAAGGTTGCTGACATTTTCATGAAGGAAGTGGCACGATTACATGGGATTCCTAAAACAATTTTATCTAACAGAGACCCAAAATTCACCTCAAATTTATGGAAATGGTTGTTCAAAGGATTCATAATGAATCTGAACTTTAGTACATCTTATCATCCTGAGTCTGATGGATAGATAGAAAGGGTGAACAGGGTGATAGAAGATATTCTTACAATGTACATGATGGACAAATCATCGAAATGGGAAGACTACCTACACTTGGTAGAATTCACGTACAACAATGGGTATCATGCATCATTGAAGATGAGCCCATTTGAGGCACTTTACGACAGAAATTGAAATACTCCAGTAAGTTGGGATAACCCACCTAATAAGGCAGTAGTTGGGCCAGAGTTTCTCAGGGAAATGGAGGATTAGATGACAAAAATTAAGTAGAATTTAAAAGCTGCCCAAGACAGGTATAAAAGTTATGCCGATAAGAATAGAAACCATAGAGAATTCAAAGTGGGTGATCATGTTTTCCTGACAGTGAAAGCTAACAGGAGTTCCCTAAAGTTGGGAAGTTGCTCCAAGTTGGCAGCTAGATTTTGTGGGCCTTTTGAAATCCTAGAGAGGATTGGTCCAGTTGCTTATATGATTTCATTGCCTGCATCTATGTCTGTTCATAATGTCTTCCATGTATCATTGCTAAAGAAATATATACCTAATGCTAATCATGTTATTTATTGGAATGTGATTCAGGTGGAACAAGACAATGCTTTTCAAGTGCATCCGGTGCGCATACTAGACCGGAAAGTCAAATAGCTCCGGAACCAAGCCATAGGGATGGTAAAGGTTCAATGAACCTGGTACGGTCCTGAGGATGCTACTTGGAAACATGAAGATGAAATGCAGGCAGAATACCTACATCTTTTTTAAGATTTTTTAAAATTCTCTTATATATGGGTGTATGATGCACTGAGGACAATGCATAAATAAGGGGAGGGGATTGTAATATCCCTCAGCTGAACCCAATTGTAAATATAATATCAATGTACTTAAGTTGGTGAGTTGTTTCGACCTCATTTGGTAATGCACGTCATGTGGCATAGTGCGCGCATGAACTGCGCAGTAAAATGATGTAATATGTGCATTCCAAGATACCGCACACAGTAACTAAGGTGCGTGCAATATAGAGGACAACGAGCCTCGTGTATATGATATGTGTTATAGGTTGGTGAGTCGGTTATTATAAGCTGGGATGCTTATGTTTTGGTATTAGGCTGGAATGCCTATATGTCAAAGGCAAATGCACCTACTTTGTACATGACTCATGATTAATATAAAATACATCGTTGCATGTAGACCGACCACAATAAAAGAGACGGGGGACTGAACTTCACTAGTTAGGGAAAGGGAGGGCCAAAAGTCAAGGGAATATTATATTAATATTTCCTAAAACATAAAGTATGGATAATTATTTTATCCTAAGTTCTAAAGTTGGGGACAAGTGGACCAAAGTAACTTTCGATATGACAAGCATCAAGTTGGGGACATGCAGTCATATCGTGGGGGAACTTAGCTCATTGAGAGACTTCTCATGGATACTTTACCAACAACCCGATGACCAATATTGGAGGAATTCCTTCCACGAAGAGGTCATAGTGATTCTCCTCCACACTTAGTTATCCAGTCAATGATTCCATGACCATTTCACTCATGCATTCCGTTATCCTTGAGAAAACCATTTTCACCATTCTGAAGCCTATTTCCATAGCCCTTTTGGTTGGTGTACCTAGTTATCTTGGAGTGGGATTGAAGAAGTGGGTTGTCAAGCCCGTGAG
>JASDQU010101068.1:283181-332859 GCA_032191745.1 Picea mariana | reverse complement strand
TGTAGATATGTGGACCTCTTTTGATGGAGGTCATTCTGCAACTTCCCTTGTGTCTGTATGAATTGTAGAGGCTTGTGATAAATGTGGATGATTGTCTCATTGCCCAAAATGTAATGTTTCCACTGATTTCAGGATTGCACAATGGAGTACATTTCTTTGTCATGGGTGTGGTATTTTCAGATAGCATGTGAGAGTGTCTCACTATGGTATGCTAATGGATTCCCATACTAGGTGAGAACTACACAGACAACATAGTCATAGGCATCAATCTCAATATCAAATGATTATTGCAAATTAGGTAAGGATAGCGTTGGAGTTGAGCACAAGAGATGCTTTAGATCCTCAAATGATCATTGTTGTGCCTTCTCCAATGCAAATGTTTCCTTTCCACCTCCCTTGGTTACTTGGCTGAGGGCCCATGCAATATGGGAGAATCCAAAAATGAACCTCTGGTAGAAGTTGAAAATTCCTAAGAAGCTCTGAAGCTCGGTTAGTGTGGTCAGGGATGGACAGCCATGAATGACTTTGATCTTATCTAGATCCACATGTACCCCATTCTCATCAACAATCTAGTCCAAGTATTGGACCTTGTTCATGCCAAAGGAGCATTTTTCCAAGTTGGCATATAGCTTGTGTTGTCGCAGTGTGCCCAAAACCTATTGAAGCTTCATGTGCTCCTCCCAAGTTCTGTTGAAGATGAGGATTTCATCAAGATATACCACCACAAAAGAGTTGGTGAAGGGTATCAATACATCATCCATCAATCTCATGAAATTTGTTGGTGCATTTTTTAAGCAAAAGGGCAGGACCAACCATTTGAAGAGACCTTATTTAGATTTCAAATTTGTCTTCCATACATCAATTAGTTTGATGGGAACTTGTTGGTAGCCATACTTTAGGTCAGTATTGTTGAAGAAATCCCCCCCCTTGAGTTGATCAAGAAGGTCATCAATTCGGGGAATTGGGTACTGGTTCCTAACTATAACTTTTTTTAGAGATCTGTAATTAATACAGAGTTGCAAGGTCTCGCGTTTCTTCTGCACCAGCACAATAATGCTTTTGCAAGGGAGGAGCTTGGTCAGATGTGCCCCTTTTGAGGCAACTCTTGAATCTGGCACTTTATTTCTTCATTCTCCATTAGCGAGGGATGATAGACTCGTCCATTAGGCAGCGAGGAACTGAGGGTTAGATCAATTGGATTCTTGAGTTAGAAGTGTGTTGGTACCTTGATGGATGAGGAGAATATGTATGTGTACTCTTGCACGATACTGTCCACTTGATTTTGTTGAAAAGAGAGGCTCTATGTGGAGGTCACAGATGTGGCAACAACCTTCTACTTACTATGAGCACAGACCACAAAGAAGACGAGCTTACCGATCTATGAAATGACCTTACTGCATTGCTTAGTAGAGATTAAATAAATAACGGTAGGTGGTGCTACCTCTCGTATCATCTACAATTTTCTACTCAAAGTAATATTAACACTGTGGGGTCTAGATTCATACATAGCATGTTTCTTCCATAAATATGGTTGGACTAAAAGAACATCACAAACTTCAAGGGGATAAATATCAAACAATACCTCATCTTTGAAGGGATTAATTTTGTAGGGAAGACATTATTGTTGGCTGACACGGAGATCTCGTCCTTGGAGAAGCCAACCAATGGTGTAGTGATGTGGTTGTGGTGTTATAGGAAAGTCTAGCCACTTGACTACCTCTACTAAAATAAGGTTCTTCTGACTACCACTATCGACAATGAAAGGTAGCAGAGTTCCATTTACCCACATGTGTTAGTGAAAGAGGCATTCACATTCCTATGGTTGTTCTATTTCTCTTCGTTGGACTTTGGTGGTAGAGATAGTGCCACTGGGTTTGACATTGATGATACGCTTCCCACTTTCTAGATTTGATTTGGAGTCAAAATCTTCCTTTGACTTGGAAGATTTCAGCTCAACCACTAGTGACTGCTTGGAGAGACATTCTTCGGTGTTGTGCCAAGAGATTTTATGGCATTCACACCATTTTCCCATGTCCTTCTTTGTCTTTTCATTACCCTTCTTGGGTTGTGGCTTGGACTGGTTGTCTTGAGAGCGACCATATTTTCTGTAACGTTCCCCTGGCCAACCTTAGGCCGGAGTGTGCCACTCCATAGAAACCACTCATGCTCTGACACTATTCAGTAACATTCCCATCCTTCAAGCCGGGCCATGCTACTCTAGAGAACGATTTCGCTCCCATACTGCGGAACATATAGTAGCATACCCAGTAGTCAACTAAGCAATGCCACATAAATTTACTCTTTAAATTGCTTGCAACTAAGACATATACATACAACACGCTCACAGAATCTTTACATATAAACATAAACAAACAATTACTTTCTATAACATATGACTTTTATACTAAAATAACAATAACTATAGATATGTATCTTTTACAGAGAATTACCCATAAACATATAGGCAATTATAATCACATATATTATAAACCTTAACCTAGGCATGTAAAGAACAAGTAACATATCATTTTTATCATACAACTGGTACTTATCTTGGAAATATTGTCACCAACTACGTACAGACTATCCACGAACCTCCCAACCATAGACTACATTGTTCATCACTCTCAACAGTGAGTCACCTCTGAGCTGGGACTGAACTCCACCCAGGGTAAGGGGTTCTTATCCAGGATAAGGCTCATGGACAACACAAATTACTCTGTCTCAAGTGCTCACTCAACTATCAGCCTATAGCCTCTCATTCCCCACATGCCTGTCCCACCCAAGGAATTATGCACCTTCTCTGCTGAACATTCCCTCGAGTGGCCCACTTCCCTTCCAGGACTTCAACAACAGGTCAGACTGGAAGTCTCAAAGAGCTGTAGTTTTAGCCTAGAACCTTTAGGAATCAATCCCCAGCAATTCTCTCACTCAGAGAATTGCTCACAGGACTGGAAACTCGCTTCTTCAATCCCACTCCAAGATAACTAGGTACACCAACCGAAAGGGCTATGGAAACAAGCTTCAGAATGGTGAAAATGGTTTTCTCAAGGATAACGGAATGCATGAGTGAAATGGTCATCAAATCATTGACTGGATAACTAAGTGTGGAGGAGAATCACTATGAACTCTTTATGGAAGGAATTCCTCCAATATTGGTCGTCGGGTTGTTGGTAAAGTATCCGTGAGAAGTCTCTCAATGAGCTAAGTTCCCTCACGATATGAATGCATGTCCCCAACTTGATGCTTGTCATATCGGAAGTTACTTTGGTCCACTTGTCCCCAACTTTAGAACTTAGGATAAAATAATTATCCATACTTCATGTTTTAGGAAATATTAATATAATATTCCCTTGACTTTTGGCCCTCCCTTTCCCTAACTAGTGAAGTTCAGTCCCTCGTCTCTTTTATCGTGGTTGGTCTGCACGCAATGATGTATTTTATATTAATCATGAGTCATGTACAAAGTAAGTGCATTGGCCTTTGACATCTAGGCATTCTAGCCTAATACCAAAACATAAGCATCCCATCTTATAATAACCGACTCACCAACCTATAACACATATCATATACATGAGGCCCGTTGTCCGCTATATTGCGGTATCCTGGAATGTACATATTACATCATTTTACTGCGCAGTTCATGCACGCACTATGCCACATGACGTGCATTACCAAATGAGGTCGAAACAACTCACCAGCTTAAGTACATTGATATTATATTTACAATTGGGTTCAGCCGAGGGATATTACAATCCCCTCCCCTTATTTATGCACCGTCCTCAGTGCATCATACACCCATATATAAGAGAATTTTAAAAAATCTTTAAAAAGATGGAGGTATTCTACCTGCATTTCATCTTCATGTTCCCAAGTAGCATCCTCAGAACTGTACCGGGTTCATTGAACCTTTACCAGCCCTATGGGTTGGTTCCGGAGCTATTTGACTTTATGGTCTATTATGCACACTAGATGCACTTGAAAAGAATCATCTTGTTCCACCTGAATCACATTCCAATCAATAACATGATTAGCATTAGGTATATATTTATTTAGCAATGATACATGGAAGACATTATGAATAGACATAGATGCAGGCAATGAAATATTATAAGAAACTGTACCAATCCTCTCTAGGATTTCAAAAGGACCACAAAATCTAGCTGCCAACTTGGAGCAACATCCCAACTTTAGGGAACTCCTGTTATCTTTCACTTTCAGGAAAACATGATCACCCACTTTGAATTCTCTATGGTTTCTATTCTTATCAGCATAACTTTTCTACCTGTCTTGGGCAACTTTTAAATTCTACTTAATTTTTGTCATCTAGTCCTCCATTTCCCTGAGCAACTCTGGCCCAACTACTGTCTTATCAGGTGGGTTATCCCAACTTACTGGAGTATTGCAATTTTTGTCGTAAAGTGCTTCAAATTGGCTCATTTTCAATGATGCATGATACCCATTGTTGTACGTGAATTCTACCAAGTGTAGGTAGTCTTCCCATTTCGATGATTTGTCCATCACGTACATTGTAAGAATGTCTTCTATCACCCTGTTCACCCTTTCTATCTGTCCATCAGAATTAGGATGATAAGATGTACTAAAGTTCAAATTCGTTATGAATCCTTTGAACAACCATTTCCATAAATTCGAGGTGAATTTTGGGTCTCTGTCGGATACAATTGTTTTAGGAATCCCATGTAAACGTGCCACTTCCTTCATGAAAATGTCAGCAACCTCTGTTGCCTTGTGCGTGGCTTTCATTGGAATAAAATGGGAATCTTTCGTGAGCTTGTCCACCACCACCATGATCGAATCATGCAACTTTCCTTTTCTAGGCAATCCCAAAATAAAATATATTGTCACCATTTCCCACTTCCACTCAGGAATGATAAAGGTTGCAGCAACCCTGCTGGATGCCTATTCTCAGCTTTCACTTTATAGCATTCCATACATATAGTGATGTACTCGGCAATCTCTTTCTTCATACCTGGCCAAAAGTAATGGCTCTTGATCACTCCCATGGTTTTCTAATATCCAAGGTGCCTTGCATAAGGAACATTATGCATTTCATGCAAAATCATGCGTTTCAGCTACTGGACATTTGGAACAAAAATCTTGTTCTTGCGCAACAATATTCCATGTATTCCCAACTTATAATTATCCACCTTCTGAAGCATCTTACCCTATTGTAGCATTGCTACCAATTCTTTGTATTGCATATCGACATTTGCAATCTTCAGAATTTTGATTTTAATATCAGTTTGGTACATGCTAATGGTTGTAGCATGTAATTCACGTACCTTCCTGCTAAGTGCGTCAACCACTTTATTCTCTTTCCCCTTGATATGATTTATATCAAAGTCATATTCTCTTAGGAATTCTAACCATTTTATTTGTATAGCATTTAGATTTGGCTGATCAAATAAATATTTTAGACCATTGTGGTCTGTTCTTAGCTCAAACCTCTTTCCCATGAGGTAGTGTCTCCATTTCCTCAAGGCATGCACTGTGGCTGCCAACTCCAAATCGTGAGTGACATAGTTTATTTCAAGATCCTTTAACTTCCTTGATTCGTAACATATGAAAAAACCATTTTGAATGAGGACTCCACCAATTCCTTCATTACATGCATTGATGCATACGATGAAGTCTTCTTCTAGGTCTGCGATCCTCAATATTGGAGAAGTTGTCAATAATTGTTTCAAATGTTCGAAACTTTTCTCACAATCCAGTGTCCACTGAAACTTCACTCCCTTTCTTTGCAAATAAGTGATTGGGTGTGCAATCTTTGAGAATCCTTCAACAAATATTCTATAGTAACCTGCAAGACCCATGATTGATCTCACCTCTGTCACATTCTTTGGTGTTGACCATTCTTTAATGGACTCTATCTTCTCAGGATCCACTGCTATCCCATCCTTTGAAATGATATACCCCAAATAATGAATATGTTTATGATAAAATGAGCACTTGCTCAATTTGTCATATAACTGACACTCCCTTAATATTTACCACCCTCAAATGATGTTCATGCTCTTCCTCTGACTTGGAATATATAAGAATGCCATCCAAAAATACAATGACAAACTTGTCCAAATACTCTCAGAAAAAACCATTCATTAAGCACATGAAAATAGTTGGTGCATTTGACAACCCAAATGGTACCACTGTGAACTCATAATGACCATACATTATCCTAAAGACGGTCTTGCTAATAACTTCTTCTTTAATTATTACATGATGGTATCCTAATCTGAGATCTATCTTTGGCAATATCTTTGCATCCTTCAATTGATCAAAGAGGTCATCAATCCTTGGTAGAGTATACTTGTTCTTAATAGTCACTTTATTCAACTGTCTGAAGTCAGTGCACAACCTTAGTGTTCCATCTTTATTTCTCACAAATAGGACTAGGGCACCCCAAGGTGACACACTTGGGAATATATACCCCTTCTTCAAAAGTTCTTCAAGCTGCATTTGTAACTCTTTTAATTCTAGTGTACTCATTCTGTAAAGAGTCTTTGATATTGGAGCTGCTCCAGGCATCAAATTTACAGAGAAATCAATGTCTCTCCTTGGGGGTAGTCTGGGTGCCTCCTTGAATACATCTTCAAAATCTTCCAGTACTTCATAATCCTCCAAATTTGATACCTTATCTCTAGGTGTCTCTGCCAAATGAGCTGCAATTATTTGACATCCATTTCTGTAACACTTCTTCAGCTGCAATGCTGAAATTTCTCTAATGGTTACTGCCCTGGGGATTCCCTGTACCTTCCTTGGTTTCCCTTCCTCATCTAGGAAATTAAATTATTTTTTATGACAATCTAAGAGAGTGTGATGTTGGTCCAACCAATCCATCCCAATTAGACAGTCATAAGAACCTAAAGGCAAGATGTTTAAATCTTCTTTGGTGTTCAGTCCATTCATGTCTATGAGGCATGACTTAACCATCTCATTAACCTTTCTTCTRTCTCTTGTAGCCAGTTGTACCAACCATGATTTCTCATGATTTCTTCTTGGCAATTGCAAACTTTCCACCATCTTAGGGTCTATAAAACTATGACTAGCTCCTGAATCAATTAAAATAGCAAAGGTTTGGTTCGTGATCATACCTTCCACTTCAATCATGTGGGACTGATACTATGCTTGCTTGTTGTCCAGGGCTACATAAATCCTTGGCACATATCTACCCATGTCCTCCACTGTTTGATCTCATTGTACAATGTGAACAACCCTACCTTTTTCACCTCTGTGAGGACAATCTTTGAACCTATGGTCCCCTTTACAACCCCAACATTGCATAGGTGGTTGTCTTGGCTCTTGACTCCCTGTGTCAATTGTTCTGGGTTCTTTAGGTGTTTTCTATCCTTGTGGATTATTTTTGAAGAATGGTGGCTTAGCTCTCTTCTTCCTTTTATCCACCTTGAATTTCTTATTGTCTTTCCAAGCCCTTTGGAAAGCTAGCCTTGCTTTCTGTTGATCATATAGGCATTTATCTCTCCTTATGGTCTCTTCTAATGTCTTGGGATCATCATACTGTATTTTGTCACTGATGAACGATGGCAATCCACTTAAATACATTTGAATTTTGACTATCTCATCCTTCATGAAAGAGACATACTTCAGCAGTTCCAAAAAGATTCTCTCATATTCATCTATGGTCATACTTCCAAGCTTGAGTTCAAAGAACTCTTTCATTTTCTTGTCATAGTATCTCTTAGTCAAGTACTTCTTCTCAAAATACTTCTTGAATTCCCTCCAAGTAACACTTTTCTCTACAATGTGTTTCACTTGCACAAGTTGATCCCACCGCATGGAGGCCTTTCCTTTGAGTTGATAGATAGCGATTCTACCTTCTGCATGAGAAGAATAATTATGCAATTGAAAATACTTCCTCACGCCTAGAAACCGTGTTTCTGCATCTTCATCCTTCTTGTGCTCACCATCAAATGTAGGAGGTTTGATTTTGTTCATTTCTCCTCGTAGCTCATCCACCCCAGATCTCTTATACCTTCTGACAGGGGATAGACTTGAGTTGTTTCCTACTCTCTTATGGAAATTCCTTTGGGAATGGTGATGATGCCTACTAGCACTTTTTACTTTTCTTTTCTCTTGTGAAGGTTTGTGAATCCTATATCCACTCGAGCCACTCTCCTTAACTAATTTCTTTTCTATTATGTTCAAACCCTCCAATAGCTTCATGTTGAAGTCATCCTTCTACTCCTTGTATTTCATAATCCTTTCATTATCAGCTTCATGGCTTTGGACATCCTTTTGCAAATTCTTAATGGTCTCAGCCATATTCTTCTCTTCATTCCATTCTTCTCCATGTCGGTTGGAGTTCGTTCCTTCCATGCCCAAATGGAAATCCACCCCTCTTCTCTCCTCTGGCTGATTGTAATTCCCCTGTGCTTCTTCCATTCCTATGGACTCTGCACTAGTTTGACTTGATCAAGTTGTTGTTAATTCTGCAAAATGTGCAGCCATCGAAACTAATCAGGTTAACAATTCAGCAATTCATGAGAATATGCACCATTTCGATTCAACATAGACATCATCATTATCTCTCCCAATTTCCTGGTGTTATCACCATGAAAATTCTATATAGTACCCAAGTATCAAAAACACAGACGCAGTGTTGAGATACACTTGTGCAAGAAGGTGGTTTGCTGAAACCACTTTCGCGAAGACGTGGTATCACGTGTCTCAATATGTCAAATCCACCACTCGTGGAGTGAGCGATGGCTTAGTCAGATCACCCTGCTTCACTCATTTGGTACTTCACAGCCATGTGACATCAACTGAATGTCACCATGTAATGAACTCAAAAGCTAATCATTCGAAAAGGATTGGCCGAGCATGGCAACCCAACACTCTTATACGTAATCCGTCTGCGCTTCATAAATGGAATTCTATAATTACCACTTCCCAAGTAAGAAGATATCTGCGTATCCATAACCGAGGTAATCCCTAACTGCTCGACTTTATGCTCTCTTTAAAAACAACTTTCGGTATCCACAACTTGAGATACATGGACAAGGATAAATCGAGTGAGACTAGTTATTCGAGCAACATGCTAGGCTTTCCTGGAAATAAAGAGGAAAGGGTCCTTGTGCACATTATAGCAACTAATTTTCATACAAAGATGACTATAGACTCACGGTTGGAAGCCAGGATGAATCCCACTATAAAATTTATTCATCAGCAGTCCAGTCGCTAAGAAGAAAATGAGTAAACAACATAAGAAGGAGGAATCTATGGCTGAAGTGGGCGAAAGTGTTGGAGGTAATCAACTGGTCTGGTTAGATTCTTCCTTAAAGGCGGAGATCGCTAAGATGAAGTAAGTCTTCAACTAAGATAGGCATGTTCTTCAAACGACCCTTTTTACAACAGGCTAACTACTGTCATCACCCTTTTGTAATTTTGTGATTAATATGACTATATAAATACAGAAACAAATTTTATACTATTTTATTACAATTCCTATCTGGTGATGTTATGAATATTTTTTTCTTTTATAATAAGTTTTTCTTATAATCTTATATTTTTATTTTCATCTGTCTAAATCAGAGGAAATTAAAACTCAGAATCCTTTTTAATTAATGCTTCGATGCAGTTATGTGTTTCTTTTTCTTTTATTATTATGCAATTTAAACTCAGACTCATCGCCTTCCAAGTGACTTTGTGTGCATTAAACTTGACATGTTCATTTATATTTATTTTGCATAGAAATATTACAAGGTAAAAATCTTTTCTGGGAACCTAAATCTACTATGCATTTCTTCTTCATTGCACAGACAACTCACACACACTACTCTTGCGTTGAGCACAAATATCCACTACACATAGTTTTTGTACCACATACTGATATTCCACATGCATTTCATCCTATGCATGCACCATGTCAAGTTTAACATATTCCATAGCACCAAAATATCCGTGCACGCTACTGACTACACCATCGTGAAACAACTTATACTCATACTTATGCACGTACTAACAAAACTCCTCTGCGTTAAGCAATACTTATGCACCCCATGTGCACATTACTATGTGTGTGCTCAACGTGCCAGGCTAAATTCAGCGCATGCATCTACACATAATAATCTTCCACGCAACGCCACAATTTACCTCGCATACTGGCACGCCAACATTGTCCCGCACGGTGCCAAAATTTACTATGTGAATGCCATCATGCCAAAATTTTTCCATGAACACTCCATTACTCCAATTCTGGTCACTTCGAAGTTACTCTTATGTGAATATTCACTTCAAATAAACCCCTCTAGCCCATCCAAGCTCAATGTTGAACTGAATCTATGATACCATTCTGTAATGTTCCCTCGGCCAACCTTAGGCCGGAGTGTGCCACTCTAGAGCAACCACTCATGCTCTGACACCAGTCGGTAACATTCCTAGCCTTCAGGCTGAGCCATGCTACTATAGGGAACGTTTTTTTCCCATACTACGGAACATATAGTAGCATACCCAGTAGTCAATTGAGCAATGCCACATAAATTTAATCTTTAAACTGCATGAAACTAAGACATATACATACAACACACTCGCGAAAGATTTACATATAAACATAAACAAACAATTACTTTCTATAACATACGACTTTTATACTAAAATAACAATAACTACAGATATGTAGCTTTTACAGAGAATTACCCATAAACATATAGGCAATTATAATCACATAAATTATAAAACATAACCTAGGCATGTAAATAGCAAGCAACATATTATTTTTATCATACAATTGGTACTTATCTTAGAAATATTGTCACCAACTGTGTATAGACCGTCCACGAACCTCCCAACCATAGACTACATTGTTCATCACTTTCAACAGTGAGTCACCCCCGAGCTAGGACTGAACTCCACCCAGAGTAAAGGGTTCCTATCCAGGCTAAGGCTCATTGACAACATGAAAGAATATGTCTGAGGTGCTCACTCAACAATCAACCTATAGCCTCTCATTCCCCACATTCCTGTCTCACCCAAGGAAGTGTGCCCCTTTTCTTCTCAATAGTTCCTTAGCTGCCCCACTTCCCTTTTAGGGCTTCAACAAGAGGCTAGACTGAAAGTCTCTGAGTACTATAGCTACAGTCTAGCACCTTCAGGAATCAATCCCCAACAATTCTCTCACTCAGATAATTTCTCACAGGCCTGACAACCTACTTCTTCAATCCCGCTCCAAGCTAACTAGGTACACCAACCAAAAGGGCTACAGAAACAGGCTTCAGAATGGTGAAAATGGTTGTCTCAAGGATAATGGAATGTATGAGTGAAATGTTCATGGAATCATTGACTGGATAACTGAGTGTGGAGGAGAATCACTGTAAACTCTTCATGGAAGGAATTCCTCCAATATTGGTCATCAGGCTGCTGGTAAAGTATCAAATGGTCAAATCTATAACCTAGTCCAGATAGAATATCAAATGATGGACTGAAGCTCCCACAATCAACACCTAAAAAAAAATACAAATGGAAAAAACTCTAAATGAAAGAGGTAGGTGAAAGTAAAAAGTGAAATGAACTAGTTTTTTCACCGAAATTACTTTTAACCACTTACAAACTAGTTTTATTAAAACATTTTTCACATTGATATTTCATTTTATTCAATATGTTTCCATAATTTCCATTGGTTTTTAAAGAATCGATAACAATTTTTTTCCCTAGAATGTGTTTTTTATGCAGGAACATATGAGGCGAAACCTTTTGATCAACTTGCGATCCATTCAAGCATGCTTGGTCATTCTTCAAGCTCGATAAAATTACGAAGAGTCGTCTATTGGGCGATAGTTTAACCCTTCTTTGGTCCCAATAAACTAACTAAGAAAAAGGAATACTTTGACCAATTGGTTAGAATAGTTCTCATTCGCATTATTTTATGTTTTTTCAGGCCTTGGAGACTAAAATTACAAAAAATTGCATCTATCGAGTCTTCTTTAAGTTATTTTCAAACTCCCTAAACATGAAAAAAAAATTGATTTTTCCTTCTCTGGAATTGTAAAACCATACATTGAAGGGCCCATATGGGAATGATCCCTTACCTCTTCCAATTCGTTAAAAATAGGAATATGAACTTATCGAAGGTGGGTTATACCAAGTACCTTTTATCCTACTGAAGCTCGATAAACAAGAGAGAGGTACTCATCTATCTAGATGGGGGGGGAATTGAAGGAAGTGGGTCAAGTTTCTTGAAACCTTTAAAGAAACTATTGTTTTCACCCTTGAACATGGCACCTATCTACATTTTACCTTACATTTGGTTAACTCACTCTCTCACGATTCATACAAATCCCATGAGTCTCGTTACTCCTTCGACTCATCCGAAGAGTGCCCTAGTCGTTGTTGCACTATGTTTTGGTCCATTTCTCAAACAAGTCAAAAGATACCAAGTCTTGTATCATACCTCATAAATGTTCAAGGGAAGTCTTTCACTTCATATCAACCATCTACAATATTACCAGTGTCCATTCAAGTGTTAGTGCATATTTCCAAACTCATCATTGTCCTATGACCATTTCGTGTTGATGATGGAGGATACATCAAGACCCTCCTTCGATGAGTCTTTCCCTATCAAATTCAAAACATTATCTGGGAATTCGAATTATAAACAAAACAATACCTTCAAACCTACATGCCTGAATGGAATACCTCCTCGCCTTTGATAGTGGGTTTACTTTATTGACCTCTAGACAATTGATTCCACTAATGTTCGACCTCGACTCATTTATTCACATTCGCTGTAATGTACTAGGGTACCTTGGGATTCATTGACATCATTGGTGATTTCCATAGAACTTATTAATGATATACCTAAATTATCGGTAATCAAGTGGTTTCTACCATGTTTGACATCAAATCATTTATTCACATGGCTATAATCACACTGTTTCGAGATCGGGACGAAGACACTAGGTTGAACTCCCATTATGTTATGTGCTCTTCCCAGGTTGCGACGAAGATTGTTTAACTGATTTATATATATCCACTTTTAATTGGCTCCTAGCTATGCTATTGTCATATTGTAGCTCCACTGCATATTCTTTCATGGTTGTGATCAGGTCATGTCAAGGAGAAATGGATCCACATTGTATCCTTGGTGGCCATATTCTTAGTTAATATCACTATGGATCTGTAATGTATTGGTTGGATGCCATGATTTGATTCATTTATATTTTGAGCATATGTATGCTTGCCTCGGGAATGAAACATATATTAATATTGTTTGATGATTGCTTGCAGCTTGTACCAAGTTCTCCAACTCCACCACCCTTGTGTTGAAAAAAGTGTTTTGGCCATCAGGTTTCTCTTCTTAATTCACACTTTGGGGGGGAATCTATTACACATCAAAATTCCACACTTGCATATAAAGTGTCGCAAGTGTCACACGTGGTGAAAACATCATGTTTTAAGTATCACAAGTGTCACATGTGGCAGAAAAATCACATTCTAAGTCTATCAAGTGTCACACCTACATTGTCACAAGTGTCATAACATGATTCATGGATGTTTTGTAAGTTTTGAAACTCAATCAAAACCTTGGAAACATTTTTCATAACCCCTAAATCATGTTAGAGAGAAAATACCCATCATTTGGCAGTCAAAACACATTTTTTCCTTGGAAATATCAACTTATTTTTTTAGCATTTATGAAGGGTGGTGCCCCTTGGGCATACTGGGGGAGTGCCATGGAAACCCATATTCCATGTTAGGGGAGCGCCACTACTAGGATGGAACCCTGTCTCTCACTATGGCGGAGCACCATTATTGTTGAGGAAAAAGGGGGATCTCCTCCACACATTCTATGGGCCAACTCTCTCATATTGGGCTAGTTATGCTCGACCCTCATGCTTGGGCTTAAACTTAGGATTTGATCCCAAAATCAAGGTTGTATATCCTCATCCATATCCCTCATTTTCTTATGGTAGTTTTACTTCTCATGCCTATAAATTGAAAGCATTTCCATCGGGAAAAGGGAGGAAGAAATCAATAATAACATCATTATTTTGATCTCACATTGTTCATGCAAAGGGTTGGATGTGGAGCGATTGGAGGAGTTGTTGCATATTCAAATTCATATTGTAAGTATATTCTTTGGGTTCTCTAATTAATATACTTGGCCTATTTCCATCAAGTATGTGTACTCTTGCATTTGCTTGCCTATTTTCGTTCAATATTCCTAGGTAGATTTTTTTGGTTAATCATATAGAGTGGAAGAAAGGTATCTTTGTTGTTCTTTGCAGGATCTCATCTACTTTAAGGATCTTAGGAATCAATATCAAGATTTGGAGTATCAACTAAAATCACCGTAATAAGGTATGTCACACTTTTCTTCTTCTCGTTTAACTAGATGAGTTAGATCTAAAAGGAATATAAAAACCATTTGTACTTTTATATCATGGCAACAGGTGTTTGATAATCTAAGGGAGATTTCACTTGTCTGTAGGGCAAATATTCCGTAACAGCTAAGACTTTTCTTTTATTCATTTCCCTCCTTGGAAATTCACAGCTTTAGAAATCCCTGATTTTTCGGGGCTTCCAATGACAAAACGCCACTTCTGACACTTGTCAAATCCATCTCTGAGTTAACGTCAACATGGTCCCCACTCATGGAGTCATAGTTAGTTATTTTTAACCTGGTTGTTCCATATGTTTTATGTATTTATTAAATAAAATTTTTCATCACTTACATCCATCCTTCAAAAGAGGACCGTTGGAAAATCAAACTCTTGCAAAATAATTTAAACAATAACAATTAGATGTCTTAACAAAACCAAGTGCAAATTGCCATAGATGGAAATTATTCAATGAAATATTTAATAATTGAGGATATTTCACTATAGAATATATATAATGATTAGATATATCAAATTATTCTCTTTCGATCGTTCATTAAATTTAATAAGATCTATATATTTTGAAGGGATTTTTGTGCACTCTATGACATGATTTTCTGTCATAGATATTATGGATTAGAAAACGTTTTAGTTGAATATTTTTGTTCTAATTAATTATTGAATTATTTTTATCATAATCCAATACGATCAGGTTCTTCCCAATTTACAAGTGTTGCAATTTCTGAATTGCAAGACATGCTTCTACAAATGTGTGAGTAGGAAAAAATTCTTGTGCATCTAGTATCTTTCTTTTAACCAGTTGGATCCCATATTAATTATGTATTTCAGACAAGTGCAATTAGTTTTTCTGGTTATTGTTTGATAAAGTGTGTTTCATGCATAATGCAATTACTTCTGTTGTGTTACTTGATGAAATGGTGGATTGGTAAATTAATGTGTTTTGTATATGTAAAATAGAATTGGGAGTTGATTATTATTTTGTTTTTCCAAAAGTAAGTCAAGTCGATTAGGGGATGTTACAAAAACTATGTAGGCTGAAAAAAATCAAAGGTGAACATCTAGAAAAGGTGTGTTGTTTTGAGTTTGTATTATTTACTTTGGTTTTTTGTTTCTTAATGTGTTTATCTACCATGTCATCTATTATGGTTTAGAAAGACAAAGTTGTTCTCAATTTCCAAGTGTTTCGATTTGTGACTTGCAGGAGTTCTAATTTTGGGGTTATAGAAATCCATTTGAGAGGGTAAGAAATCCTATGCATTGTGTGCTTTATGTCAAAGAATAATAGACACTGATTATTATTTTGTATTTTCATAATTAAGTTAAGTTGGTCGAGGGTTATTTTATACAATCCATAGGTAAGAAAGAATCAGAGTTAAACAAAAACACAAATATTTGTTGTTATGAGTTTGTCATTTTATTTTGTAGTTGCTTGGATATAGCATAGGTATAAAGTTAGGGAGAAATTCATTATTTACCATGTACTATAAAGAAATTTGTTTTCTAGGTTGGATAAATTTTCATATGATGTTGGAGGTTATTTAGTTGGTGCATTCCACAATCTATTCCATCTGTTCTTTTTTTTTGTTTGATCATGGTATAAGCCACTATAGTTCAAAAAACCATGGGAATTTTTCATGTTGTTTGGAATATTTTTCTATGAACATATGGGCACACTTGGTGCAACTATGTCTTGCATACCTCCACACTTGGTAGAGGTATATCGTTAACACAACTAGCACTGTGTTTTTGCAATCCTTTGGTGGAGAATTATGCCATCTATCATCATGCAGTTCCACACCTCCACATGACGAATTTTGATAGGGGATGTAATTTGGACTATATCACAGTTATTTGTCACACATTGATTTTGTCAGATTTACAAGTAGAGGATATTAATTTAAAACTACTTCCAAGTAAATGTTACATGCTTTTATATGGGTTGGATAGTGCTTTATATTTATAATTATGTGTATTCTTAACTTAATTTGTGTGGGGAAATGAAATTTTAGTAAATATGCCTCATCCAATGGGGATAAATAATTTTTTTACCGGTGCTATATTTATCTTTTGGACATTTCCTCATCAAATTCCTTTTTTACTTTATCTTTTTTTTTCTAGGTTGTGTAGAGGATTTTTCTATGACCATATCTCTGTAGTCGACATAGATATTTGTTCCATGCCTCCGCGCTATGCACATGTATGTTGTGTTCATAGGAAAAAAATGGTATATTTTTTAGCGTTGTGTGGAGGATGTATGCCATTGGTCCTAGTGGGGTACTGTGCTTTTATAGGTCTACATTTCAAATAGTTTTGTCCCATGATTTGTGACAAGATAGGTAATTTGGAGGATGGACGGGTCATGTATGGCCCATTGATTTGATCGTATTTAGGAGGAAACAATAAGTATTTAGAATTGATTCAAGGTAGATGTCCCACTTTTCTATGGAATGCATAGTGGTTTATATTTATGGTGACTTGTATTTTGGAGGTTATTCATGTGTCTAAAAAAGACATATCAATAAATATACCTTATGCACTTTGCCTTGAAGTAATTCGAGCTATCTTATTTATATATGTTTCTTAAATTGTGTAGTGAAATGCCTTTATACATTAGATATAGTGGATTTGCAATGAGAGAGCAGCGATTTAGAACTATTTCCGAGTAAATTTCACACTTTTCTATGGGATGGGTATTGCGTTCTATTTATAGTTATGCATATTTTGAATGTAATTTGTTTGTGAAAAGAACATTTTAGTAAACACACATCATCCACTAGGGCTTAAAGAAATTTGTGGTTGATGCTATATTTATCTTTCAAAATTTTTCCAGTCAAGCATCTTATTTACTTTATCATTTTCCAGGTTGTGCAGAGGATTTTTCTATGACCGTATATCCATAGTTGGCATAGTTATTTTTTGCGTTCATCCACACAAAAAAAATGTATGTCACGTGCAATGGAAATACTTGGTCTTTTTTTAGCATTGTGCAGATAATCTATGCCACTGATGCTTGTGGGTTGTTGTGCTTTCGCAGGTCCTCATTTTGAATAGTTACACAACATGAATTGTGAAAAGATAGGCAATTTGGAGGATTACCGAGTCATTTATAGCGCATTGATTTGCTCGGATTTAGGGAGAAATACAAAGGATTTAAACCTTATACAAAGTAGTTGTCGCACTTTTCTATGGACTGTGTAGTGGTTTCTATTTATGTTGACCTGTGTTCTAGATGTTATTCATGTGTTTGGAAAAGATATTTTAGTAAAGATGTGTCATGCACTTGACCTTGAATAAATTTGAGTTGTGTGATTTATTTATGTTTCATAAATTTGGTAGTCAAATGCCTTTATAATTAGTGATTTTTTTCCAGGTTTTGTGGAAGCTTTTGTTGTTCCGATAATCTAATCTTCTTCATTGGAATATGCTCCACAAAGAAAATGATTACTCTATTTTTAATACTTTTATGGGGAATCCACACTTTCATCCTTCGTGATGAGAATTCATGCCACTTATGGTATGATATTGGCACACTTGGGTGCCTCGACACTTTTGTCATCAACACTTTTGGACAGGTGTATTCCCTTCAGAGACATTACTTGGTCTATTTAAATCACTTGGTTTATTTTCAAATATTGTGCAGAGATTTGATATGACTCCTCTTCTAACACTTATGCACCCCTCACTTACAATAGTTTTTCATGAGGGATTGTGATAGGTATCAGAATTTACAAGATAATTAATTGATTTCTGGCACATTGTTTGCTGCGATTTACAAGGAAAGGGCACAAATCTAGAAGAAATGTGAAGAAAATGTGTTCCTTATTTGTCAGTTGCTTGATGGCTTTTGTTTATGATTACTCTTATTCGAAAGGTATTTGATATATGTGTAAAAGACAATTTAGAAAACTTTCATCGTGCTCTTTTTCTTCGTGCAATCTCAACTCTGTGATCTATTTATCTTTGGACAATTTCCTAGTCAAAATTGTTTTTACTAGGCGATTTTCTAGGTTGTAAGAAATATTTTTCTATAGCCATATTTCCATCGTTCGTACAGGAATGTGTCCTACACAGTCAAGAGTTGGTCTATTTTCAACACATGTGTGGAGTATTTATACCACATAGCCTTTCACACTTGCGCATTCGAAAATAAATAGTTGGAGACACTGAAGGTATTCATCTAGTATTTTGATTTTATCTAGTGGTCTATAATATTAATTTATGTATTTTACAAACACTTGCAACACGTTTTTTTTTTTTTTTTACATATATGCCCCAAGTCGACAGACCTAGTTGAATATAATACATAGAAAATATGTTAATCCTAAAATCCGACATATCGATTTCTAAGTGGTTCAAAAAAATCCATTCTTATTGTTTGATAATGTGTGCTTCATGCATAGTGCAATTACTTTGTTTTATTCAAATTTTCATTGACATTGGTGTAATGTCTAAGCAAAGCGGTCCTCTTTTTGCAGTTGTATTATCAGATCAAATGGTTGAATGAAATATTTTTGATGTGCATCATATATGCCAAAGAAACTTGGTAGCTCATTATTATTTTTCTTTTTTATGGGTAGATTAAATTGGTCAAAAGTTATTTAAGAAGTTATATAAATACAAAAAAAAAATAATCAAATTTAAACATAAACAAAAATATGGTATGCTGTTTTGAGATTGTATTTTTATTTTCCAGTTTCTCAAAGCTATAGACATAGCTTAATCATCATTTGAATGACATAAACTAAAACATGGAAGATACAACATCATGACATTAATAAAATAACTATGTTCCAGAGTTGTATACAGGGTGGAAAACATCATTATAAATAAATAATTGACTATTGTTTTTGAATTTCAATCTAAAATAAATGTAAATAATAGTAAGCATTGACATATTGAATTACATGGACATCCACACACATAATGACATATTTCCATATTTTTTTCACATATTCACAATTTTTTATTTCCTTCCTTCTAAACCAAATCATGCTTTCATATACTTGTTACATATTTAGAAAGTTCTTATTTCTGTGTTGGATGAAGAAATTGTGTTGGACATGACAAGCAGTTGGTGTAGCAAAGATTTTGATTCTAGAGAAAATAAAATATTGACAATTTTCATCACATTTGCATCTTGTTGACATCCATCTACATTGATATTTGTGTTGTTCCATGTATAATGCATCAAAACAATCACAAGTAAGTAAAATAAAATAGGGACAAAAAAAGAAACATGGAACAAGAATTGGAAAGGTTATTTCCTACATTTCATCTTTTTATACCATATTCAAATTCATTGTAAAAATACCTTGAATAATCCCTCCATTTTAACATATTCTTGTTTTTTCATGTTTGCATTGCCACTAACATGCCATGAGAGACCATCATTAGCTTGCACATGCCCCTATGTTTATTACTGCGTTAATGTATTATCAACCAATCAATACAAGTCCATGTTTTTTTATTGAATACATTGTCCATTCACATCTGACATAAGGCTAATTGGTCCATGTAATTCCTAGATTGTCATGGGTGACAACTTGTTTATTGTGTGACTAAATATTTAATATGTACATGCCTTGGAATTTTGTAGATCAAATCTTGAAAAACACTGGATTTTCAAACCACCAGGTATAGGATACCCATAGGTACAATATGCACTTTGGATTATACACACTACTATGCACTATGAATATCTATATCTCTACATTCTATATAATTCACCCCCAAAAAGGTGTTCATTGCATAATTATTATGGGCATACCTCCTCTTTGGACATTCTTCTTGAGTTTATTCTCCTGTATTGATTGTAACTTCTTGCTCTCCTGCAATTGCTCTATTTCATTTTGATGTGAAAGCAGTGTACCCAATGCAATGAAGATGAAAACATATCCTTATGTTAAAATAATATGAAATATGCAATATTCACAAATAAAAAATGAAAAGAAAATGAATATTATACAAATAAAATTAGAAAGGGTAAAATCATGAATTTGGGTGTCTATTTTCCATGTTTTTTGAGAAAATAAAGTATATTTTCATATTCTCTTTTTCCTGATTCTCTATTTCCCGATTCTCTATCATTATAAAATGATTCTCTATTCCCCGATTCTCTATCATTGTAAAATTATTCTCTATCATTTACAATGCACTGAGGTACAAATTGTCGGTGCTCCACTATCACGGTGGTACTATGTGACATCCTAAGGAATTAATACATTTTATTTTAATGTTATCTCTTTGAAAATAAATTTCCATTTATGGAAATCCATACTGGTTATTATTGAGACTTACTATATTTGTGACTATTAAGCAATAATTTTACTTGCCAACTATCCTCTTTTGATGGAAAAATGTATGAGACACATATTTTAATAAATTAAATGTTGGAAACAAACATAAAAATGAGGTTAACAATAGTTGACTATGATTCCATGAGTGGGGAACATGTTTGAATTAACTCAGAGATGATATTTACAAGTGTCAGAAGTGAAGTTTTGTCACTGGTAGCCCTTAAATAACAAGGATTTGTAAAGATGTTAATTTCTAAGGAGGGAAATGGATGGAAAAATTCCTAGGCAAAGAGAAATGAAATATATACAACATATGTGGGAGGCAGGATGTTGCTTAGTATGTTGGGGAAAAATATATTTATCGTGTGAGCACTTTTGTGTTAGGCAAATGATTATTTTCTGAACTATACAGAGGTTCTGTCGCTAAGGAGTGGAGCTCTGTTTTCCCTTATGGAGTCATGGTCAAGCTAGGAGGTGATGAGGACAAGTAATCTTGGTTGTTATGTATGTACTATTGGGTGTAACATGACTATTCCATTTTCTTTACAACATTGATTGTACATATATGTATCTTATTTGATTAATTACTATTCATGTTGGATTATTGATTTGCATATAGCTATAGAATTTGATCTATATACATATATCTTTGTTGAATAGTTATTACTCTTGTTTTATTTTTGAGTTATATGTTAGCTACATTATCAAAATAATATAGATGTATGTATATTAAATAAATTAAACCAATTACTTTCAGATCTCATAACATGAAATTATACATTTTATTTTCCAAACTATGAGGTATGGGATTTTTTATATACCCCGTATAAACCATGAAATTTAAAATCTGGAGATCTCTATGCAACTTTAGCATAGCCCTTAAATACCTTACATCTATGGATTATTCAAGAGAATTTATGCATTAAAATAGGAATTGAATATATTATTAGGGTTTCATAACTTAGGTTTTCTATGGAGTAAATATGAGTATCTAAAATAGAAAATGGAAAATTATGGTAAGCTATAGTGTAGTAAGCTACATAATTTCCATGAGAAAAAGATAATCATGTTTCTCTACTATAAACTTTTTTTTGTTTCATCTTAGTGTTATATTTATTTGTTACCAAATGCAATCCCATCACTTTCCCCTGATGATTACAAAAATAAACTAATACATAAGCAAATTCATCACAGAATCTAAAGTGATTCTTTCCCTATATACGTATAGATTATCTCAAGATTATCAGGTTATATTATCTCAAAAGTGCAACATACAAAAGTTTAAAAGATATTATGTATACAATTTTATATATGTGCGATATTCAATAGATTAACGTGTGTTTTCCCTCCCAACCTTAGATCATAGTTTCCAACTATGCATGCTCTGTCACCCTTGAGCTAAATCTTGATCCAAACCAACCAAGTGACTTCTTGTAGAGTATAGGATTCTAAGATATATATGAATATTTTTGTGTCAGTTCAATATTTCTCATATTTCACATCTGATCTCGAATGGTGTGTCATTTTCTTGTTTTCTTTCCTTTTTAATATTTTTCTACATTTTTGACACTTGTATGAGCTTCCTTCTCTTTCTTTTTGACCACCTCTAAAATTGATTTTTGTTTATTGACCATCTGCCAATCTGATTATTGCGTGCATGTTCCTAAAAACTTGAGATCGTGTCTCACTTATGTTGATTTAACTCAACCAATCTTCACCACTTGTCCCCCTTCTACTGTCACTTGGTTGTTTTCTTTGGATCCATGAATTTTCTCTTCTAACAATATCACCTCAAGTGTGTTTCATCTTTCTTTTTTATTAACAAAAAAACAAAAATAGAAAAAAAAAAATTGAGTCGGATCACTAGGATCAGTTTATCTTCTTCCTCGAATAATTTTTGAGTTGGATCACTAGGATCAGTTTATCTTCTTCCCCGCGTGTCTGTTACTCTAGTACTAGTGAAGGATTTGTAATAGGTTCCAAGAAAGGTGATTTTGGATCTTAGCTATATCTTTCAACATTGTTTCTCCTTGGTCTTCTAGTCTTGTGTGATCTTCCTCTATACTTCCTTTTTTGGGAAATTTATGGTGAAGGGTATCATTTCTTTTTTGAGTCCTCAGAGGACACACGAGGGTTTTTTGATTCATCTTTAATTCCCTTGGATCGAGACTCTCTCTTTCGACTCACCCTTCTCAGTCTAGTTTGGTATGCAGGGTTATGTGTTTTAAGTGTAGTGATGGAGAACATATATTTTATGGAATTTAGGAGGACTCTTACGAGACATTAGGAATATATACATTATAACACAAGCTCTTTATTCTCAGTCACAACTAAAGTGCATAAGAATGAAATCCTCTGTGTTGGTCAACATGCAATGTGCATCTTTCATAAATTTACTTGTTCAACAAAAACAAAGGCTTGGAATTTTGGAAACTAAAAGTGGTATGTTGCAAAATTTGTCTCTCAATATTCAAAATGGTTCTCTCTCCTTAGCTTCAAATTAAAAGGTTTCGGTAAACTCTCCTCAAGTTGAATTCAAGGAAGAAGAGATGGTTCAAGAATTAAAGGAGTCGATGGATATCAAGTAGCAACACTCTCCTCTCTGAGATGCTCGTCAGGAAAAAGAGAATATCCTTCATGTTTAATGTATTTCGTTAATTGTAATTTTTTTATATTCATTAGGATCTTAGGTGTATTTGTCAAACAAAATACTTGCAGGAAAATATGGAATCTCTATAATCTATTGCAAAATAGTATTATATAGTATTGCCTTGTGTTAGCACTATATATATCATTTTAATATAATATCATTTTCATATTTCAGTTTTAAATTTTTTATAAATATTGCATTTTTATTCCATTCTTTATAATAAATATATTCTAGAAAATAAAGTAGTGTTTTGGTTATTAGTTTGGTATACTAGTGACAAAAAAAATATTTTAATTGAAAAATAATACATTAAAAAAACAATGTTTCAAGGATTGAAAATAATTACAACAAAGAAATCATTTTCATAAGTAAAAATAATTAGTTTGTATAACATCATATTTTTTGAATTTTTTTTTTAACAAAATATTGTGAGGTCATCTATTATTATTATTTAATGTTGTAGCACTTTACAAAACATTATGAGAGTATTATTTATTATATAATTTGTTCTTATTATTATATTAATATTATAAGTATAAAACTCAAATTTATAGAAATTACAGAAATGAATTCAAAAGGTAATAAAAGGAGCTAAAACAATAAATACCATAGCATCCACATAATGAACAAAAGATGTACCAAGACAATCCAATATGAGAAAACCTAGAGAGAAACTCACAACTATGAGTTTTTACTTTCTCCTCATATATAAAATGCAAATAAAAATATATATGGACTTATTATGGTATTGCAATAGACATTTTGGTTTGAATTTCTACTACAAGGTATTCTACTAAGTAGCCTAATATATTCAAAATATCCTACTCCTTTGCTTTGCTCAAGTATGAAAAAAAAAATCAATACAATAGGAACACAATCTCTTGCTTTCCTAGAATTGCAGCAACCATAAATCTTCTTGTACATTTGCTATATATATAAAAAATAGTTTTAGATTGGTTTTTAAAGGAAAAAGTTTTTATGGAACAACCAAAAGGATAAGTACAACAAGGAAATGAGTAGTGGGTATGTAAGCTTTAAAAGACATTTTATGGACTGAAATAGTCCTCAAGAGCATGGTATGAAGGCAATGATGTGTTTCTCCAAAATGAAGGATACATTGACTCAAATGCATACATAAAGCATGTTGGTGAGTGGGTGATAAATTTAACTTTAAATGTTTATGATAGTATTATTGTGAATTATGATATTAGAATGTAGACTTTCTTAATATCAATTAGATGTAGAATTTAAGATGACTAATTATGATGAAATTATTTCTTACAGAAATAAGATGCAAATCCGTATTAATAGAGAAAAGTATATTAGGAACATATTAAAAAAAATTGAGATAAAAAATTAGAAAAAAATAAATACTAAAAAACTTTAATTGGAAATGTGTCCTAAAATACAAGAAGAAGCATATTATATGAGTACAATTTCATATTATAGGTTGTTGAAGCATATTATATGAGTACAATTCCATATTATAGGTTGTTGGAAGCATAATGTACAACCATGACAAAGCATTCAAATTATCATGGCAATGTTAGGAATGTATACTTACAGTGTCACTACAACCATTAACAAAAATATCCATGAGACAATGTTTAGTTTCAATATTTTCTAAAAAAACGAAATTGTTATATAGGTTTATTTTACAAGTAGATTCAAGTTTTTAAATAGAGTTTGTGTTTGGTAGGTTAAGAATTCAATTCTAAATATATCTTGTGGAAATTGATTTTTTAGTAGATTAATTATTTGATTTATGTGGTGATTAAAACATAATTACAACAAGAAAATAAATTAAGATGAGAAAAAAAAAATTGATATTTAACAATTAAAAAGTATAACTAAAACTTTACTAATTTCAAAATTGAATATCTAAACCTCATTAATCTCCCATTTGACATTCTTATCATTCCTAATAAGCAAAAAAATATGATATATTCAATACAATATATAAAATAGCATAAATCTCTCAAAATTCTCTCTAATATTATCTCATGATATATCAAATAAGAAAATAATAGTTGATATTACTAGATGTGCTTGCATAGTGCTTGATATATAAAATAAGCACATGATGGTTGATATTAGTAAATGTGCTTGCATAGTAGGTAAGCCTATTAAAATTCAAGAATGAAAGGTGTAGTTTAAGAATGAAAGTCTTTATTATAGTTTTTATTATAGTTTTTTTTGGGTTAGACCTTAAATTGTTTCATTCAAAATTTATATATTTATATATCACTTGATTATTTAAAAATTATTATTTTTTACATGGATCTCTACATCATATTAAAATTATTTTTTTTAAACTATTATAGCATACATTAAAATTATTTTTATATTTTTAATTATTTTAATTTACATTTAATTTTTTTTACAATAAAATTTCAACATTAAATAATATACATCTATATTCAAAAAAAATAATTTACTACTAAATGTAAAAATATTTTAAAAATTATAAAATTTTAATTAAAAAAAAAACTAAACAGTGTTAAAAAATAACATAGTATAGCATTATTTTTAAACTAAGAATATTGATGTCTCTGAGGTGTAGGGCAGTGGGTGATAAAGTGTGCTATTAAAGCATTTCATGATGTTAAAATCAAACCTACTGAGACAAACTAACAAACAAAAAACACTAAGAATATTGATATAGAATTGTGTTGTACAAATAACCTTATACACCTAAAAATACATTTTTAAAAGTAAAAGAGTTAAATCAATAATAACCTTTCTAAATGACATCTAACAGTAGACTTCTGCTTTGCCAACTTTGATCCCTGGACAGCAATAGAGCGTTTTGTGTGTTTTGTATTCATGTTAACAGGGGACGTGACATTGCAGTGCATGATGTAATTGATTTATACATGGAATTGAATGAAAGATGTGGAAAGGAAACAACCTTCCCCGAGCAATACAAAAGTAAACAACCTTCTGGTGGTTGTGCGTTGTCTATTCATGTTAACAGGCATGGGACATTGGTCTGCATGATGTAATTGATTTAGAAATGGAATTGAATGAAAGATGTTGTAATTGATTTAGAAATGGAATTGAATGAAAGATGTCGAAAGGAAACAAACCTTGGGCCCCGCCAGGCAATACAAAACGGTGAAGCATCCTTGGTTGGTTTGACTAGTAGATGTTCGCACAGATGCACTAATTTCTTTATTTGTTTCTTTCTGTGCGGACAGTTGTAACCGTGAGGGACTATGGTGAATCCCATCCCATCAATGCAGGTTCTGTAGCATTCTCTTCTCTTCCCATCTCGGCAGTTAAGCTTGGAATGAGAATTAAAGGGCAATATTTAAAATGAAGGCGTATTATAGGGCAATGCTTTATACGTGATTCTGTTTACAGTTCACCCTCTGACTTATACTAATCTAATGACTTATACTAATCTAATATTACTGCAATCACGTGACACTTCCAATACTAATCTAATATTAATGCAATCACATGACACTTCCATGTTTTATTTATTAAAACACAAAAGTAAAAGGCTTAATTTTCCACCTTTCAAAAGTAATGATTCCAAAGTTCAGAGCTAGTGGAAGGACTCACTGCGTCGTTGAAGTATAACCCCAAAGTTGAGGACGACTAGTGGGGCTCAGTTGCATCGTTGAAATATAGGTAGGTAGAGATAGACAATCTATCCAATCTAAAATCAATGCAATCCCATGACACTTTCATGTTTTCGTTTATTACACCACAAAAGTAGAATGTTTTGTTTTTCACGAATCAAAACTAATGACCCCAAAGTTGAGGGTGACTCATGGATTAGTTTTATTATTGAAATATAGGTATGTACATAAAGGAAGACAATATCTCTAACTAAGAACATGTTTCTTTGAAAGTTAAAGAAACGTTTCACTGTGATTTTTTTATTTAATTTTTTTTTTTTTTTTTTAATAATTTTGTTGATATTTATAAAAACTAGAATAAGAAGTTTGGCATTATTTTTTATCTTTTCATATACACAATAAATATCTTTCAAAATAGCGAAGTTATATATTTTTTCAATAAAAACATTGTAAAATTAAATTTTAATATCAATAAAAAAAAAAAAGAGTTATGTAAACTATAACTAGCAACAAGCAAAATCACTTAGATAGTATATTTATCACATATTATAGGAAATGATATTATTAATGTGTTAAATATATCTCTATATTATTAATGTGGTTGTTGTTACTAATCATTAGACACATAAAGATATGTTCAAATAATAATATATGAATAATTATATGAATAAAGTTGTGAAAACTTTATTACCATATTATATAATAATATATTTTTTTAAAGTTTTTTAGGTGTAATTAATTCATACAAAAGGTCTTAGGTGATGGGGAAATGACAGCAAAGAAAGAGTTATTATGTCCAAACATTTTGAAGCAACTTTTTTTCTAACCTATGTCTATCTAGATAAACATTATAGAGAGAATTGTGAGATCTAATAGAGACTAAAGCATAGCTATAACTTCTCCACATCATACATAAAGAAGAAAAGAAAAACATATTAATTATTCACTTGGAGGGGAGTGTGTGATCATAATACAAACGTTAATGCATTGGATACCATCAAAAATCCAGATTTAAACTCACTTGGGCTAGAGTAGTACTGGGATGGGTGACCTCTTGGAAGTCCTAGTATTGCACCCTTCCCCTTTTGATTTTGGAAAAAGATATAAAATTTTGTGGCTGCGTAGCTTGGGCTCCATGTCTGTCTAGGAAAAATACTATCCACCATCCCTGTCTGCGGCTCTCATGGAGAAGTCGGCACTATCACTATCATCCTTGGACTTCTGAATCCATGATTACTATGGTCATTGGAAATGTTCGCACATGGTGGAGAGTCATTTTTCTAGTCACGCTGTGGGTTGTGCATGATTTATCAATCAAATCAAAGAATTTCATGGGTGTATTCACTTGGAAATAATGAAGTAAGAGTAAGTTGTAAGCGTAAGTTGAGAGAGTTAGTAGCGTAAGTAGAGTCTAGTTATATGTGGTTCGATGTAACCAACTAAGTAGAGTAGTTTCCTATATAATGATGCAATCCTTATTCATGAATACAGTTTGTGAGCTTTGCCTCATCGTGTGTTAATTTCTCATATTTCTAAGTTGGTGTCAGAGCCACGGGAGTGAGGTGCAAAAAATTCTAGAAGTCTGCAAGTCCCTCCTCTTGAAGGGTGTGGCGGCATAATACTGAGACTTTTCGTGCGTTCGAAAACCTCATATTTCCGCAGTGCAACTATGTATTACAGTGCTGAAATATTTAAAGATTCCCGCACCCAAATACGTCGTGAGGTACAGACTCCCTGCATTATAAAAGTTGTGTGAGGTGTGGAAACTTGGGTGTTTACGCATGCGTGGGTTCGAGATGGAGAATGGTCGCGTGAATCCCCATTGGATCGTGAGTTTTTTTTTTGTTGCATCAGCAGGTGAGTGGGTGAGTTCTCTGGTATGTGCTCTATTTTCACGATTTCCTCCCTTTAATTGCCATGTAAATGAGCTTGCTGGAATCAGAAAGCTTGAGTTTTTTGGATGAAGGATGACAAATCATGAAGGTTTAGTTTGCATGCGTGTAGATTATATAGTTGCATGCATGGATTTTGAAGGGAAATCGTGAATTTTGAAGGTTTAGTTTGCATGCGTGGAGTTTATACAATTTGATGTGTGGAGTTTGAAGGTAACCTGCGAATTATTTTAAAAAGGGGTTATATTTTAGATTTTTTATGCATATGAAGAAGGGGTTATTCTTATGTATATGCATATGAGGAAGGATCATCATCTGTGAGGTGGATTTATACTTAAAGGTGGATGTGTGTATTAAGAAAAAGGAAAAGGTTTTTTTTTTTAAGAAATTTATATTATTTTTATATATAAAGTGGTTTTAAGGTTTCCTTATATTTCTTTTAAGAAAAATGAGAGCCAAGGTAGAGATGGATCTGTGGATTCGTAGGAAGTGTGATGGACTGCTCAACACTTGATGAAATTTGCATATTCTTGGTGATTCACCGTTGGTGATACAAGGATCCATTGGTTGGTTGGACAAGCAGACACTTGTAGAGATGGTGAATCCTCTCGTGGAGACCTACCTTAACGAAGCCAACAAGTTAGATGGCTCGAAATTCATTAACTGGAAATTCAATATGCAGACCCTAATGGAGGGCTATGGTGTCTGGAACATTGCAAAGGGAACTGAAGTGAAACCTGATGCAGCTGCACGTGTGAAAGAAGAACAAATCCAAGATTGGGAGATGCGTGAAAACAAGGCAAAGGTATTGTTGCACATGTTAGTTAAAGGTAACATAATTCCACATATTAGAGAAGCTACAACTTCTGTTGCAACGTGGAAAACGCTTAAATCATTATATGAAACTAGCAACACAAATCGCATTTTGTTCCTAAAAAATAAATTGCTAGGGATTAAGATGGATGGAAATGAATATGTTATTTCATTTTTGGCTCGTATTAAAGAGGTGAAAGACAAGCTAGTAAATATAGGGGAAACTATTTCCAACACTAATGTGGTCACTATTACCTTAAATAGTATGCTAGAAGTTTATCATATGTTCATAACAGGTCTCGCAGCAAGGGAGAAACCTCCTACGTTTGAAGAACTAACAGTTATTTTGCTTCAAGAGGAAGAAAGGCGCGGGAATCTGAAGCCTCAGAATAAATATTTGGCACTGTGGTCAAATAAGAGATCTGCGAGAGGGAGATCAGGAGAAAGAGGCAGAGGAGACAGTTCATGGCAAAGAGGTAGTTCATCACAAAGAATACAATCTCCAAGACTAAATCAAGGTATGCAATCTAACATGACTGAATCAAAGAGTTGTGTTTATTGTGGTCGACCTAGACATATTGTTAAAGACTTTCATAAGAAGAAGAGTGATGAGGCTAGGAATAAACCTAGAACACATCCAAGTCATTATGCAGAAAAATCTTCAAATCATGATCTCAAATTATTTATTGCAAGTGATGATATTGATGAACCCCCAAATTTTAATTCGTGGGATCTTAGGTTGTTTGTGTCTAACACTGATTTATCTACTGAAATAGATGATATTGATGTTTGGTTTATGGATTCTAGAGCATCAATACATATGAATTGTAATAAGAACCGGTATGTTAATTTTAAAGAAACACAGAATGGTGCTAGCATATATCTTGGAGATGACTGCGCTCATTAGATCAAGGGATATAGAGACATTCATGTGACATTGCCGAATGGTACTATTCATCACATTCACAATGTGGTGTATATGCCAAGAATAAAGAAAATTTTTATCTCTGTGTCCACCATTACAGATCAGAACTTGAAGGTTGAATTCTTCAAGAATTATTGCATAGTGAAGGATCCACTAGACCACTTCCAAACTATTGCAATGGGAGTCAGAGCAGGAGGCCTATACAAAATTGATGTTATCAACAAATCACATCACACACTGACTTCTGCAACTATGCCAACAAAGATTCTTTGGCATCAAAGGTATGGCCACATCAATCATCCTGATTTATTGTTATTACAGAAAACAAATATGGTTGAAGGAATCCCCATGTTAAAGAATGAGAATGTTTCTTGTGATGTATGTGCATCAGGAAAGACGCACAGAGATGAATTTACCTCTAATCCTGATAGGAAAAAGAGAGATGTTTTAGATATTTTGCATATTGATGTTTGCAGGCCTATGCAGACTAGGTCTTTAGGAGGTGCATTTTTCTTTCTGTTATTTATTGATGATTGCACGAGATACACATGGGTTTACTTCCTTACAAGAGAAAGTGATGTTTTTGAGTAATTTAAGGAATTCAAAACCATGGTGGAAAAGAAAACAGGAAAATCCATCAAAATTCTCCATTCAGATCATGGGGGAGAGTATAAATCAGGGGACTTCAAAAAATATTGCAAAGATCATGGAATAGTATAGTAGTTTACAATACCTCACACTCCATAGCATAATGGAGTCATTGAAAGGAAAATCATAACTCTCATAGAGTGTGCACACAGTATGACGAAAGGTAAGAATATCTCAAATGCATTTTGGGCTGAAGCCATAAATACTACAGTTTATTTAAGGAATAGAAGGCCAAGAAGGTGTCTGGATAATGTTACTCCTTTCAAAGCCTTGTATGGTTCCAAACCCACAGTTCATAATTTGAAAGTATTTGGGTGTAAGGCTTTTGCTCATATTCCAAAGGAGAATAGGAAGAAACTAGATGATAAAGCCATTAAATGTATTTTCATAGGGTACTGTTCTGAATTCAAAGCATACAAATTGTTTGATCCTTCTACTCACAAAGTATTTGCAAGTAGAGATGTACTTTTCCATGAGCAGGAAGCAAGAAATCATGATAATAACAGTCGTGAGGAATGACATAGACTTCTTTATGAGGGCGTTAAAGAATACAAGGAACAACCATCACAGCAAAAGCCACCACAACAACAGCCACAACCTCAGCGACAACAACAACAACAAAAACAACAACAAGCACTCAGTGATATGGAAAATTCAAGCAGTCACAGTTCACCTAGAGGTGAAGACAGATCTTCACAAAGTGGGGAGGAAGATAATCAGTTAAGAAGATCTTCACGATAGGTTCATCTCCCTGAGAGGTATAAAGGCTATGCCCTAATGGGTAGCATTTCAAATATCATAGAATCCATGAGTTTTGATGAAACCAATGAACATGATGAATGGTTGAATGCAATGGAGGAAGAATATGAATCTATAATGAAAAATAATACTTGGGAATTGACTGAATTACCTAAACATAAAAATCCCATTGGATGCAAATGGATATACAAACCCAAATTTAAATCAGATGATAGTATAGACAAATATAAAGGTAGAATGGTTGCAAAGGGGTATTCACAAACATAAGGTATTGATTATGCTGAAACATTTGCGCCAGTAGATAAATTGAATACTATCAGATTGTTAATTGCTTTAGCTACAAAGTATCATTGGAAGTTGGACCAATTAGATGTTAAATCTACATTTTTGAATGGTGAGTTAAAGGAGAAGGTTTACCTTACTCAACCTAAAGATAAAGCGTTTGTGGAAAAAGGGAAAGAAAACTTAGTGTGTAAGTTAAAGAAAACATTGTATGGACTAAAACAGGCACCTAGGTCATGGTATGAGAAGATAGACTCTTTCTTTCTTCAACAAGATTTTATGAGGAGAAAGAGTGATCAAATCTGTATACCAAATTTAATGAGCAGGGATATATAGTATTGATTTCCTTATATGTTGATGATTTGATAATTACAGGAAATGAAGAGAAATTAATTGATGAAATCAAGGAGAAGTTGTCAATTTTTTTTTAAATGAAAGATCTTGGTGATTTACATTACTGCCTAGGTCTTGAAGTTTGTAGAAATACAGACCAAACTTTTGTTTGTCAAAGTAAGTATATCAGAGAAGTACTTAAGAGATTTAAAATGGATCAGTGTAAGTCTTCTATTGTTCACATGCAGCAGAATGTGAAACTTTCTTGTGATGATGGTTTGAAGGAGGTGAATGGCACTATGCATAGATAGATGGTGGGTAGTTTGAATTATATCACCACAACCAGACCTGATATTGCATACTATGTGAGTGAGTTAACTCAGTTTATGGTGAAACCTCTAGAAAGCCATTGGAATGCAGCAAAGGCAGTACTCAAGTATCTGAAAGGAACACTTGATTATGGTATTAAATATACTGATGCATCTAATGTTGAGTTGACAGGTTACTTAGATTAGGATTCGAATGGCAACCCGGATGATCGAATATCAACCAATGGATATGAATTTGGCATTGGATCGAGGGTTGTTTCATGGAGCAGTAAAAAGCAACTTATTGTATCTTTGTCTTCTATTGAAGCAGAATATAAATCCTTGTGTGCAAAAACTTGTGAAGTTGTTTGGTTGAAAAGACTTCTTCAAGATGTTGGAAAAGAACAAAAGGAACCTACAATGATCAAATGTGATAATAAAAGTTCAATCAATCTTGCGAAGAATCCGATTTTTCATGCAAGGACAAATCATGTTGAAGCTTAGTTTCATTTTGTTAGAGAAAAGTTGTAGTCAAATGAAATAGCTCTTAGGTATTGTAATACTAGTGAAAATGTTGTTGATATTTTCACGAAGCCTCTTGGAAAGATTAAGTTTGAGTTGTTTAGTTAGATTTTAGGTGTAGAAGTCAATCCATTCTCCATTAAGGGGGATACTTGGAAATAACGGAGTAAGAGTCAGTTGACAGAGTCAGTAGCATAAGTAGAGTCTAGTTATTTGTGGTTTGATGTAACCATCTAAGTAGAGTAGTTTCCTATATAATGATGTAATCAATCCTCATTCATGAATATAGTTTCTGAGCTCTGCCTCACAGTGTGTTAATTTATCATATTTCTAAGTTATTCTCCATGGGTGGGTCTCCTATTTTCATTGGAAAGAGTTTTGTTTCCATGAGGATCGTTTCCACCCCCACTTTGCCCTTAGGGCACTCATTTGCAAAACAAAAATCCATCATTCTCATGGAGCGAGGATTATTCGGTAAGTTTTGAGGCCTCTGGTCGAGTCTAAAAATAGTTGTAGAATGGGTTTCCAAGAATTGGTCTTTGCATGGCCCCATTTCATTTTATTCTGGAAAAAGGGTTGTTTGCTTTTATTTTCAAAACCATTAAAGACCAAGATCTTATCTTTATATTAGGGCCCTACTTCATGGGATGTAGCGAATTGTTCCTTTCTCCCTGAACTTTCGACTTTAACCCAAATATGGATATCTCCTCAGCTCCAGTTTGGATAATTATTTCATGCGTCCCCCTTATTTTTTGTGGGGAATATTGTTACAAATCCATTGGAAATAGTCGGCCGTTTAATTACACATGCATAATAATTACACATGCAGAACGTAAGGGTAATATTTTTACTTGTGCAAGAGTCTACATAGAATTGATTTCTCAAAGGGTTTTCCCGAGGCGATTCAATTCAATCTGGAGCATTGGAGTCACCTCTAGGTCCTAGGTTATGAGCAAGTACCTTTCAATTGTAACATCTATCATGATTATGGGAACTTCTCCAAAAAAAATACCCTAAAGCCAAAAAAACACATCCATTCAAGAATAACGTGGATCAAGGATTCAAACATGTTTCAAGTAAGCATAAGAATAAGAATCCCAATGGATCCAAGATTTCTCAATCTCTCCCTTCCAATAATATGTTCAAAATGCTAGAAAAAAAAGATGAAGAAAAAGAAGAGGATTCAAACATGTTTCAAGGAAGCATAAGAATAAGAATAGGAATCCCAATGCATCCAAGATTTCCCAATATTGCCCTTCCAATAATATGTTCAAAGTGCTGGAAAAAAAAAAAATGAGAACTGAGAGGAGGAAGACTCTCAATAAAATGGCATACAGATAATTTCTTAACTGCGAAAAAAAATACAAACGAATTCATAAAGTTTAGCCAAAGGAAATGTGACCTCGCCCGAGGGAAACTCATCTTCGCATGGGGTGGTTTCAGTTCCTTATTTAGTGGTTCAATCATCTATTGGGGTTTCGGTGGACCCTCTAAAGAAGGGCCCACCTCGGTTGTGTGTGGAGAATGGGGATCCAACGTAAGGAGAAGATAAATCTCCTTCATTTACATAAATATTAAAGAAGAATCCTCATCCTTTTCACCCATTAACAATAGGAAGGAAATCAAGTAAAAATCATACATAGAAATAATAAGAATTGGGAATAGCAGAGGGTTCTCACAACACCTTGGATAATATCGTATATAGCCTCCAATATCGTATATAGCGATGGGATAACTTGGCATGTCTTACATAAATATTAAAGAAGAATCCTCATCCTTTTCACCCATTAACAATAGGAAGGAAATCAAGTAAAAATCATACATAGAAATAATAAGAATTGGGAATAGCAGAGGGTTCTCACAACACCTTGGATAATATCGTATATAGCCTCCAATATCGTATATAGCGATGGGATAACTTGGCATGTCTGTTAACTATGTTTTTCTTCTGTATATTCTTATGAAAATAATTTGTAAGGATTTATTCTTTCAATAGTTTGAATCCAAGGAAATCTTGAATCCAAGGAAATCTTGAACTTGATTATTAAAAGTCATCTTGGATATTTTGATCTATCTTCATTATATAGTATAGCTAGTGCAATATTAATTATGAATAATATAATTCTTCTACGTGCTTGCATGGAAATTTTATTGATATATTTTCACCAGTTTCGATTTAAAAAAATTATTCAGTTGGAGGGGGAGCCTGAGGCTCCAAGGGAGGGATCGGTGTTGTCGTCTTACCATTACGTGCGTTCATTGTTGTCGTGGTTGATGTAGAGGAAGGGAGTAGCGCCAAAACCTCTCTAAGGAGAAAATAGAATCCATCTAGTTTTAGTTGGATAACGTTCTTTGTGTCCTCACGTGTATATAACATTTGAAGCAGAAGCTTTTTTAAATTCCAGTACATTTCCATCTTTCTCCAATATTTGGATTCACGCCCACACGAGATTTATAATATCATCATCCACCTCCTGAGTTGGTGTTAAGGTCCGTTCCAGTTAGATTTCTTCCTCCAGCTCCTCCATTTTCTCTTAGATGTGAGGCATGGTTTCTCCCTGAAAAACCACATTGTTGCTTGAGCTTCTCGTTGAGCTTGAGTACTGGGAATCCACCCTCCTCTATTGCTTGAAGATGGATCTGTATATGACCCTCTCCATGTATGTAACCATGGAGATAACCTCTTCAGGAAGTCATTGTGCTCTTAACCTATTTTTAAACCCAAAGCGAAGGTGGAGCCAAGGTGGAGCCAAGGTGGATTGGGTGTTGGCTTGCTATGCTGCCAAATGTGATGCCCCTCTCCTACTAAAGCATTCAAGAATGCACACCTATGATTGTTTGACCAAATCCTATTGTTTCTTAGAGCGATGACTGACCCGAAGTATTTTCCACCCTTGGTTTTCATACTGCCCAAGCTTGATATCTCATAGGATCCAACCATCGAGGTCGTAGTACTCTCTTCCGTCAATATTTTGTGCCACATTGATAAACTATCCTACCTGTAGTTCTGCACAACTATTTCCAGATGAATGTCGCATTCCCTCAGTATCCTCCACGTTCCTTGATAGGTATGTTTAGGAGGCCTCGTTACAGAGGAAAAGGTTTCGCGTTCAAGTGTCATTAAATAAGACATCTATTGGTCTGGAGGGATCGTCGATGGTGGGGTTTAGGGTTTATGAGACCGTGCCTGTGTGGACTTGGTAGTGGGGTTCTCAATTGCTCGTCCATGTGGTGAATTATCTCATTTCCCAATATTGCTCTCCTCCTGGTCACCGGATCTCGGGATATTATACTATAATTATATTATATTGACTTATATTAATGTTTGTATTTACTTATATTAATGTGATACTGTAATGTTATATTATTTTTTTTTCTCAAAAAAAATAATCAATAAAATTATAAAATAAAATTACATTTTGTAGATATATGTCAATGTCTATATTATTGTAACCACAATATGGAAGTTCATAATCAATCGTAAAAAAAAGTAAAAATGAACCTTCTCTCAGAGGTCTGTGTGCAAAACAGGAGGACCTAAAAACCAAATAAATTAATCAAAGAAGTACTAGCCAGGGGAGGAATTTACAAAAACAAAAACCAAGAGACAATGTATTCATATACAATAGTTAGAAAAAAACTAGGAGAAACTAATCATGAGATCATTATGAACCATAGTGTTGATTGTAAATACATGGTAGCCTATCATGATGAAAACACCATCAACATATACACAAAAAATGTTGTCTGACTAAGTATCTCGGAGAATACCATCTGTCTTATCTAGATGAAAGGTGTAAGTGGAAATTTTATCCTGGACCTGTCCTTAGATTCCTGGATAGACCAATATGCAAAATCCATCTCTAAGCCATATTTGGATAAAGTGTATGCATCAGTGTTCCGTTCTCTGAAGACATGATGAATAGAAAAATATTTGTAACTATTTAAAATCCTGTCTATTTCTTCAATCAAAGGAATTAGCATAATATTGTGGCATCCTTGAATTTTCCAATTCACCGAATCAGAAAAATTTTCATTGAAATAACCACCTTTTGTCTAGAAAAAATAATAAGCAATTTTAAGGCCATAAATTCAGCATAGTTATTTGAGTCGATTCCTAGCCCCATATTGATCTTAAAGAAGTGGGAATATGATAAGAAAAGAACCGCTCCACCACCACAGGATTTCATCGATTGTTCTGTGGATCTCCATAAAAAAATCCCAAACAACAACTTTATCAACGTGTTCCTCACGAATAACTCTTATGGGAGGAGAGTCCTTTGCTTGAGAAAAAAGTTCCAAAATACTAAATCCTTGAGCTAGAGTACATTGTGGAGAAACCATCCTGAAAAATTGTTTCATTTCTTGCCAACCATAACCCCAAACAAACAATCATAGAAAGAAATCTTATTGACTTTTTACCAACATCTCAAGACCAATTTTTCCAAGCATCCTCAACAGAGGCGCCCCTCCAAGAACAATTTAGATATGAAAAAGAGGAACATTATTTCAAAACCTGCACTATAAAATAATAAAAGAGAAAGAGATGGGTCATTGATTCATCATCATTCCTTGAAAGAGAGCACCATCCTAGACCTTCAATCATCCAATTTTTGCATTCTATCCCAGGTTGGAATTTTATTTTCTAAAAGGCACCACATAAAGATCCAACTTTTCAAAGGGCATCTAGACTTCTAAAGGCCTTTCCACCACCATTTTGGTTCTTTATTTAGATAGTCAATGTTAAGATGAATATACAGTAGATTGGGATTGTAGGCTCCATGCTCCACATGTTTCCAAACTATTTCATCCTCCCTATCCGTGATTCTAACATGAAATGATTTTAGGGCTAAGATATAATTTGACCAGGTTCTAACTTGATGAGCTCTGAACCCAACTTGGGCAACATCCAACCAACCTCAATTCCATATAGAAGTAGACTCGAGGTATGCTATCTGATTAAGATGAAAAAATCCCATATCCTGGCGCTGATGAATGATATCATCCAGTAGAATATGGTTTTGTCCACTACCAACCCAAGGATCTGAGCGTATTCTAACTTTAAGAACATTAGCAATTAATGCAGGAGCATCGCTCCACCTCATCAAAAAACCAACTATTCATCACATCAGCGTGCATTCAAGGAGGGGATAAGCGCCAACCCTCTCATTTTCCCCTCAATTTTAAATTTTAAATGTAATTTAAATGCAATTAAATGTTGTAAGGCTTGGTAGAGCCGAGTTGATGCCTTTGTACAGGCAACAGATAGAGAGGCCTTTAGTGTGGTCTGCGTTGTACATATCTCGAGCATCGCCTCAGATCTGAGAAAGTAAATGTTCATTCATTGTAATTAAGTCTCAGTAGATAGGCATTTTAATTGTGATAGGATGTCACTAAGGTAGCTTGGAGGGAAATTTCATTGAGCCCCTCTTGTATAAAGCATTGTAATGTATGCTCAGAAAGGGTTCTGGCTGCTGAAGGTTAATTGTAAATCATTGTAAGACAAGGAGAGAGAGTCGAGACTCTATTGTAGTCCGAGCCTACACACATTGTAATTAACATTCATATAGTAATACAAAAGAACCAATTTCACTCTTTATGACTTCATGTGTGGTGAATGTTTCTTTTATGTTGTCAATGTGTGTTCATTTATGCTATAGATATATGAGGTATGTTTCCATCTACAGGGATAAAGATAAAATTCTCTATCTGTGAGTTTGTTGGATTATTTATGGGTTTTTTATGCTAAATGCAAGGATTGAATGAGATAGTATTGGAAACTCTGTGAGCCAACACAAGGAGTGCATATATGAACTCTGCTTCGATTTCATAGGAGAATATTCTAGTTGGGCACACCAGGATAGTCTTAGACTCAGGAGCAGCCTTAAGGTTACTGAATACCTTGGAGGAAGAAGTCTATGCAGGAGAAGGAACATAAGACAGAGTTTCTGAATACTCTAAGAGCTCTGCTAGGTGGGCATTGAGTAGGTGCAATTTTGCATAAGAGAACTCTATTTCAAGTTTAGAGAGAAGAGAAGTGTCAAGGATAAGACAACCCATCGTTACTGAACACTCTGGTAAACAGACATGAGAGATACTTCATAGTTTTTAAACACTCTGAAGGAAAGGCTCAACAAGGAGTGATTTGAGCAAGTGCAAGGAGTGCATAGAAACAACACCTTCTGAAGTGTTAGAGAAGTTGAAAAAGACAAAGTTATTGAACACTCTGGAGATCTGTTGAAGGAGAAAATACCTCAGAGTTGTTGAACACTCTAGGGGAAGGAGATATGCAAGTGTGCATTGAGCAGATGCAGGAGATGCATTAGTGAACCTGAAAGAGATCAGGATTTACGAGGAAGACTTGTGCAATGTGTGCACTGGGCCAACACTTATATCATTGTTGAAAAGGTCTAAGGATTTCAGACATGAAAGAACAAGGAGTGTGCCAGAGGTAATGTATCTCAACTTTACAAAGATCAGGAGGGATAGTACTTTTGCGCACAAAATATCATCAGAGAGAAACAAAAGACCAATACCCTTTGAAGTTTGAGCCACATAAAAGCTCAAGAGGATGAGCGTTAAGTTCAAGGATAGTGCAAGAATTCCTTTGGAGCAAGAAGAAGGGATGAGTCCCTTGGAAATCCGACCAACTGCAAGGCTCGGGAGAGATAGTGCAAGTGTGCACAGAGACTCTACAAAGAAAGTTGAGGACAAGGACCTTTATAGGTTCAAGTTGTGGAGACAACACAAGGAGTGTGCAGAGGCTAACATTTCAAGTGCCAAAGCTCAGGAGGAGTTGTGTTTTCAAAGAACAAGCCAAGGTCGAGTAGACAACCTTGTAGAAGAAGGTTTAAAGGCCAACCCTTTGAAAATTTTGAGGAATCCTTCATTTGATGGAAAGCTGCATAGTGAAAGTAGGAGGAAGCTACAACATTCGTCATATCTGATGTCAGAATTAATATGGACTGTCAAATCAGAGTCTAGACCTTAGAAGGAGTGTTGAGGAGGAGAAAGACAGATCCCATCCATTTAACTGAGTGCGTGGATCGATAGTTGTCGGATCTAGGTAAGGTGCATGAGAATTTAACCCTTTTTTTGTGCATAGGAGAGCAGGATAGCTGAAGTCCTGAAGTTTCGAAGCCAGTTGTAACCGTCCATCGTCCATAGGAACATGTTGAAAAAGATCAGAGAGTTCGTGAGAAAGAGCTCCGAGAGATCTGCGTGGAGTAGAAGGAAAATCTCCAAAGTCACGAAGCAACGAAGTAAATCTGGACCGTTGGATATAGAAGGGTACGCGGTGACAGATGGTGAAGTTTGGAGGAATTGAAGTTTGGTGTTTCAAAAATTCCCAAAGCTTGAAGTCGAAAATAGATCTTGGCCATTAATCTCCATTGGACATGTGGCAACATATCTGGAGATCCAGAGGAATAAAAGTCTATAAGGACAAAGATAAGTCTCGGTGGAGAATTCTCGAACAGCTGAGAGTCGAATAGATCATGGTTGTCCATTGGAGCAGGACACATGGCGTTCGATCAACGCTTCACTGGTTCGCTATTCGAGAGGAAGAAAGGATTGGAGGAGCTAGAAATCCTGAAGGCCAAAGCATTGAATCTCAGTTGATCCATTGGATCAAAGGAGGACAAGTGTCAGACTATCCCTCACTTCATAGCTCGTACACTGTGGAGGGAAGTAGAGAAGTGAGGATCCGAAAACTCCCGAAGGGTGAACTGCAGAGCCGATCTCAACCGTCGATCAAGAGGATCACGTGGTGCTTGATCTGTCACTTCAGATACAAAGAAATTTGGAAGAAAAAGGTTTTGTAACATTCATAACTCCCGAATGCCAAAGTCTTAAGAGGATCACAGTTGTTGGCTATCATACTCTTTGAAATAAAAATTTCCACTAGTCTTACTTTCAGCAGAGCACAAAGCTTCCAGATCTAAAACTTTTCACTATTCTTACCTCTATCATAGCACAAAGTGTTCAAGTATTACCTCTTTTATTCAGATCAGACTTCTTTTCTTAGCATAGAGCTTCACAGATTGAGTAGAATACTGTGCACTAGGGCAATAGATCTACGCACATAACTTCTTCTTCCTCAGTTCTCAATAAACACAGTTTCAAGTCCTGGCAATGGAACCATTTGTTGGCACAGGGGTAGACCCAAGGTTCAACGCTACATCAACGCACCAACAAAACCCTAACTACCGACCCTTTCAGGAACACCTGCGAAGCAGATGAACTCCCACCCGAGGTAGAGGCAAGGGTGGTTACAGAACTCTAGTGTCTGCAACCTTAGCTGGGACACAGATCTGTGATTGTAGCACCTTGACATAGCACTTAGTAGTTATAGTTCATTAGTATTAAACCAATATCTACTTCGCAGACAAAACCCTAATTACAGAGCATCGCAGTATTCAACTAGATCTACTATACTCCAGCACTAAGCACATCCACATGGACTAGATCTAGCATTTATTCATATTATTAAGCGCAAAGAATTAGCAAATATATCTATCATCATCTATATCAAAGAACTAAGCAAGTAAACATATAAACATCAATACATCGCACAAAGCATAGCAACACAACATATACGTGGTTCACACCCACCCTGGGGCTACGTCCACCAACTCTTCTTCTCTTTGTTATCTATGTCAAGCATCTTACAAGTACAAAGCATCAGAACACTACTCCGCATAGGACAGGAGATTTGCACGCACTTCACCAGATCCTCCTTCCCCAAGTAGATCTAGGCACAGAGCCTCACACAGTCTGCGCATAAAGCACTACATATGACTTTCACTTAGCTCTGCAAGTCTTAATCACATCTTCTTCAACATAGCTAGTACTATCACTCAACCATCGGTCTAGTAGGTCTATCACCTAGCTACTTATTTATATATTACAAAAAAGGCCTAAACATGGGTAAGACCCATGGTCTAACATCCCCATACCCGTTACATAAGCCCAAAACCCAAAAATCCCTAAAAAGGGGCCGAGATCCCGCGATGTTTGCTTCATCTTACACTCTACCTTCGACAGCTTGTCGAAGTCCCAAAAATAGGTCAAACATGACCAAGGATCCTAAAAACCTGGTCAAGGGCCAAAAAGATGCAAGGAAAACATCAGTGAGCCTGAAGAGTTCAGGACTCAAGAAAATTCCTGTGCAAGGTATGCACCAGACCAACACTTGGATCAATTTTTAGAAAGTCTGAGGATTTCAGACAAGAAATCACAAGGAGTGTGCCAGAGGTAAAGTGTTTCAAATTTACAAATCTTAGGAGGGATAGTTCCTTTGCGCACAAAATTCCAACAAAGAGGAACAAAAGGCCAAGAAACTCTGGGTTCCGAGCCACATACAAGCTCAGGAGAGTCAACACAAGGTGTGCACTAGAGACATACTTTTCCCAACTCTCAAAGTTCAGAAGGATAAGAAAAAGTCAAGGCCCAGCAGTCGGATTCGCATGAGAAGGTCCAAGGGACAAAACCTTTGAACACTTGTAAAATTTTCCCAATCTCGGAAGAAAAAAAAATCTCAAGTGGAGAAGTTGTAGCAGTTGTCAGATCAGCTCCAAGGGAGAGATCTAGAAAAAGACACATGGAGCTGAAGTAATCCTTGTCATCCATTTGAATAGGACACGTGGAGCCAAAGCAATCCTCATCGTCCATTGGAACAAGACATGTGGCATTCGATCAACGATTCGTTGGTTCGCCATTCGGGAGGAATAAAGGGAGAAGGAGAGAAAAATCCTAAAGGCCGAAGTTAATCTAGGTCATTAGTTGCAGCAAGGGTATGTGGCAGAGATCCATGGATCCCAGAGGGAAATTCCTTCGGAGGAAAGAGGAGTTGGTAAAGCCAAAACTCCTGAAACCCAAAGTCATTGTGGGTTGTTTATCTAAGAGAGGGGTGAGGACCGTTGATCCTCACGAAAATTGTATTTGCAGATCGAAGTTAGAAGGTTTTGGATCTTGTTTTTGTGAAAACGACAGAAGCCCAAAGCCTGAAGCGCCTTTTGGGTTAAGCCTCGGGTCATAGACTGAGGTCGCTTGATGAGAGGGCCTAGCGGAAGGAGCTATCACCTGTAAGTTTTAAAATTTTAAAGAGTCCTAAGAAAAGGGCCCACAGGTTACATATGACATGTGCCTAATGTGATAAAAGGGGTCTATGTTAAATCAATTTGGAGGCTAGCAGGGTCCCGAAGAGCCAATTTGACTCAGTGAGTTGAACGATTCTAGACCAGGAGGTCTTGCAACCCCGAGGAGAAAAGGGGGTATGCATAAAAGTGGTATCAGAGATGGAATTTTATTACAGATAGTAGGAAAAGGAAAGATGAGATACTTTGATAACATCAAATGGTGTCAGAAGCTTAATTTCGCTTGTAGACATCAGGTGAAGGAAGGCAGGGTGTTGATGCTCAGTGAAGTGATTGTCTGCAAGTGTGCAACAATCAACAGACAACCGGGTGGGTTGTAGGATAAGTTGGAGACACTCTAAGTTGCAGAGTGGACAACAGAGAACCAAATTTGTTGAAGTCATAGAAAGAAGATGGCTACTGGAGGCCATAGGTGTGGTCTAGGAGAAGACCACAAGAAGAAAGGAAAAGAAAAGATGGACAAAGAGATCAAGGAGATAATAGAGGAGCTCGATAGGCTAGCGATGAAGATGCAGCATGAGTCCTAGATGAACTGGACATATGAATGGCCTTTGAAGAGGAGAGTGAAGTGGCATGTTCGTAAGTTGTTGGATAGAAGGAAACAACATATGTTGAAGAGGTGGTTGAGGCATGATGAAACCCTCAGTGACACAAAGGAGGAGTTGGTTTGCATCTGTAAGCCAGAAGTTGGAGAAAACCTCATTGATGAGGAGAGGAGATCAGGCAGAGATCTTGTAGACAGTCAGGAGGGAATCAATGAGCTATCATATTTTCAAGTGGGCAATGAGTTGATATCAATGGAGGATCTCATGAACTTCCAGGAGGTCAGTGATGAAAATTCAGATCTCCAAGTGGGAAATGAAGTGAAATTAGTTGATCTCATAGACTTCCAGGAGGGCAGAGGAGAAATCCCAAATTTCCAGGTGGGCAAGGGAGAAGAGATGAGACTGTCTAAAAGTCTCATGAACTTAGATGAGAGTTTGGATCAACTAGGAATGCTGACAGAGGAGGAGGATCATAAATGCATTCTGATCATAAGGGGAGTTCACATATTCCTGCCAAACAACCCAGTTGAGGCTAGAGCATGTGTTGCAGATGCAACAACAAAAGTAAAGCCAATTGTGACTGACATAGAGAAGGAGGAGAAGGAGTAGACACTGATGTTTTCCCTAGCAGAAAAAAAGGAGCATACAGTTAAGAATCTAACTCCATGGGAGAAGGAGTTGGAGATGCTGGAGGATCGGTTGAAGAATACAAAACCAAAAGGAGGCTATTGGGATGCAATCATGCAGATTGGAGGAGAATGATAGCATGAGGAGAAGCTAGAGGAAGCTAGAATGGAACCAACAATAGAATTGACATAAGATTATTTGTCAGAGGAGGTAGTTGATCAACAAATCAATGAGTAGATTGAAAAAATGGAGTTTGCAGTAGAGTGGCAAGTCAAGGCCATAGAAGAAGAAGACAACATAGGATTTCAATATGATATGTCCTTTTATCAGCATGAGAAAGTGCAATAGGCCAGTCTACATGAAAGAAGAATCCAACCGGCAAAGAAGCTGGAAGAGGTGATAGAGGAAATCAGAGAAATGATGTCGAGGTCAGTAGAGGAGACTTTCAGCAGGAGGAATTTGAACAGAGGAGGACCTGCAATAGCAACAAGGAAGAAACAACAACAACAAAAACATATCAGAGGAGCAGGTGGACAACTCCAAGGGAGAGTTTGGGATCCAGGGGGATTTCAACAATGGAGAAGAGGGAGCCATCAACATGAGCTCATGATTTTCCTAGCAGTGGATTATGATGCATGAGCATCCTTTCCACCTCATCATGCGCCAACATTCCAACACACCAAAGTGCATTCAATAAGGGGAGAGTCACCATCCCTCTCATTTTTCCCTTAAATTTTAAAATTCAATGTAATTAAAAGAAAATTAAATGTTGTAAGGCTTGAGTGGACTTGAGTCATGCCTTTGTACAGGATGTAGTTGAAGTATATTTTATTAGGATTGAGTTGGACAGATCATGAGCATTGCCTCAGATCTGAGAAAGTAAATTTTCATTCAATTTAATCTTCCTCATTAGATAGGCATTGTAAATGGTGATTAGACACCACTAGAGTAGTTGGAGGGAAACAATCAAGGATCCCCTCTTTCATAAAACGTTGTAACATATGCCCAGTACAGGCTGTTGAAGGTTGATTGTAAATCATTGTTAGCAAGGTGAGGAGAGAGAGAGTCAAGACTCAGTTGCAGTTTGAGCCTACACCCATTGTAAACAAACATTCATATTAATAAAAAGACAATGGTTTTTCCTGCATGAGATTCTGCGTATGTGTTCCTATATTTTATGAATGATGTCAATGTGTGTGTTCATTTATGCTGTAGATGTATGTGATAGTTTCCATATGCAGGGATAAGATAGATTCCACTATCTATTTGGGAGTTGTTGAGTTTTTCTCGATTATTTAGGCTGTGAAAGGAGTGCACAACATGGTATTGGAAACTCTGTAGCCAACACTAGGAGTGCACATCTAAACTCTTTCGAGTCAGATAAGAACGTACGAGGAGGGAACATTAGAGAAATCAAAATTAAGAGAGGATCCTCAAGGTTAGTGAACACCTTGGAGAGGAAAGTTTGTGCAGGAGAAAGCACAACGAGAGTTGTTGAATACTTTGAGAGATCTGCTAGGTGGGCATTGAGCAGGTGAAAATGCGCACAAGAAGAACTTTGTTTTGAGTTCAAAGAGAAGAAGTGTCAAGGATAATACACCCTAGAGTTATTAAATACTATAGTAAATAGACAAGAGAAGATACCCATAGAGTTACTGAACAATCTGTAAGCTCAGCAAGGAGTGCTTTGAGCAAAAGTTGTTAAGAGGGAACATATATCCCTTCAAGAAACATAGGGACAAAGACCTTTGTGGTCCGAGCAGTTGAAGCTCATGTGAACCAGAGTTTTTGAACACTTTGAAGGAAAGGATCAACAAGGAGTGATTGGAGCAAGTGCAAATAGTGCACATGACCAACACATTTTGAAGTGCTGTAGAAGTTGAAGGAACCAGAGTTATTGAATACTCTAGGGGAAGAAGTTGTGCAAGGTGTGTATTGAGCGGATGGAAGGAATGCATTAGTGAGCCTGAATATTTCAGGACTCAAAAAAAGGCTCGTGCAAGGTGTTCACTTGGCTAATACTTGGATCAGTGTTGAGAAAGTATGAGGATTTCAAATAGGAAAGCACAAGAAGTGTGCCAGAGGTAAAGTATTTCAACTTTAAAAAGATCAAGAGGGATAGTTCCTTTGTGCACAAAATTCCAGTAGAGAGGAGAAGAAGGTCGAGACACTTTGAGGTCTGAGCCACAGACAAGCTCAGGAGAGTCAGCACAAGGTGTGCGTCGGAGATAGACTTGTTCCAAGTCTAAAAGCTGGGAAGGAGAAGCATAAATCGAGACCTAGCATTTGGGTTTGCAGGAGAAGGTTCAAGGGACAAAACCTTTGAACACTTACAAATTTTTCCCAATCTCAGGAGAAAACCAAAGATCAAGTGGAGAAGTTGTAGCAGCCATCAGATCAGCTACAAAGGAGAGATATGGACCTTTAGATACACATTTAGCATCAAGGAGGTGCACGCACAGGAGGAGAAAATCATAGCCACTATATGTGAGCGTGAAGGATCGACATCCGTCAGATCCAGGTAAGGTGCACAAAAATTAATTCTCTTTGAAAGTGAACATGAGAGAGAACTTGGGAAGTCCCAAAGTCCTGAAGTGGATCGGGACCATGCATCATCTAGATAGACAAGTGGTGGAGGATCAGAAATTTCGGGAGGAAGAGCTTTAGAGAAGTTGCATGGAGAAAACAACGTTTTCTGCCGAAGTCGCGAAGAGAGAAGTCATCCTAACTGTTGGTGCTAGGGAGGACATGTGGTAGAGATCCGTATGTTTTAGAAGAAGAAAACTTCAAGGGAAATGAGGTGAGTTTATTTGAAACTCCCAAAGCCCGAAGTATCAAAGAAGATCTTAGCATTCCGTCAGTTGAGAACATGTGGCGAGAGATCCTTCATTCTAGAGGAGCAAGTGTAGAAGGGAAAAATAATTCCCAAAGAGCTGGGAGCTCAAGAAATCCTGGTCATCCATTGAAACACAACACATGGCACTCAATCAATGCTTCACTGGTTCGCCATTCGTGATTAACAGAGGTAAGAGGAGTGAAAAATCCCAAAGGCCGAAGGCCAAAGTTAATCTAGGCCATTGGTTGTAGCGAGGATACATGGCAGAGATCCACAGACTTCGGAGGGAGAGCCCTTCAGAGGAATGTAGAGTTGGTAAATCCAAAACTCCCGAAGCCCAAAGTCATTGTGGGTCATTGATCTAAGGAAGGGGTGGGGACTGTTGATCCTCACTCCAATTGTGTTCGCAGTTCGGAGTTCATAGGTTTTGGAGCTTGTTGTTGTGAAAATTGTCGAAGTGTGAAGCCCAAAGCACCTATTGGGTTAAGCCTCGGGTCACAACCCTAGGTCCCATGAGGAGAGGGCCTAGTAGAAGGAGCTAATGCCCGTCAGTTTTAAAACTTTAAAGAGTGCTAAGAAAAGGGCCCACAGGTTACATATGACTTGCACCTAAGGTGATAAAAGGGGCCCGTGTTTAATCAATTTGGGGGCTAGCAGGGTCCCAAAGAGCCAATTCGGCTTAGTGAGTTGAACAATCCTAGAAGGGGAGGTCATGCAACCCCGAGGAGAGAACGAGGCTCTACATCACTAAGATATTAGGAAAATAGGCTAATCTTGAGGGGTTAACCTAGGGGAATATTATAATGTATTTCCTTAGATTAATAAAATTTTGGTAAATAAACCCAGTTATCCTAAGTTCCTTTGGGAGGAGGAACTGGTTCCAAGTGGAGAGGAATGTTCTCCTGGAGAGATAAGTGTCACCGAGGATGCATGCAGATTTATGTGGGAATTTCCACCATTGTTGGGGGTTCATGAACCATTCTATCCATTTTTCCTAGGGATTTTTCTCTCAGCATGGGGACCCGATGAGCCATCTATTGCCCTGATTCACTCACACATTGAGCAGGCACACAGTGGTCCAATTGCACAATTGTTGAACCCTTTACCTTCTTGAACCTATACAAATTGTTGGGTCATCCCTTGCCTTACCAGATTTTTCATCTCTGGCTACCTGGTTGACTGAAGAGATGGTTTGAAGAGTTAGGTTGTTAGGCCTGTGGGTAGCTCTCCTAGGTGGGAGAGTGTGGATAGAAGAAGCAAGCTATCAGTCCTATGAGAAAATCTCTCCAAGTGAGAGAGTGTGTTGAGGAAGAGAGTTCTCCTATGTGAGTTCTCCTATGAGCAACTCTTTCTAGGTGAGAGAGTATGTTGAGGAAGCGAGTTCTCCTAAAAGTAGTCCAGTAGCAGCTACAGAGGTCTGTGAATTATTAACCTAGCCTGTTGTTGAAGCCCAAGGAAAGGGAGGTGTAGCAGCCAATGGACTTTGTGATAGTGAAGGTGTACACTCCTGAGGTGGGACGAGGATGTGGGGAATGAGAGTGTGTGAGTTGTGGGTGTAAGTGGATCCTTGGAGGAAATCCTTCCTGTTGTGCTTTGCAACTTCCTATTTTCCTTAACTTTCCTAGGAATCCCTTTCCTTATGGATTTTAGTCCCAGCTTGGAGGTTACCATTCTTAGAGTGAGGACCAACATGGTCTATGGCTGGGAGGTTCGTGGAAGGTATGCACATAGTTGGTGTACTTCAATTAAAAGATAAGTACATATCCTCTGTTCATTTACATGGTGTGTATTTCTACATGTTATATTGATGAGTATTTCTTGTATATGTTGTATGTATAGGTTTACTGTTATTCCACATTAATATGTGTACTAGTAGAATATGTTGTCTGTATATGTTTTTATATATATATATGTAGATGATAATCTTTATTTCTATGAGGTGACGATCCCCAAACTGGATGGTCGGGGACGTTATAGTTTGGTATCAGAGTGAAAAGTATGTTTACGAAGTGATGACATCCTGACCTGTTGGTGGTTCGGGACATTACAAATGGTATCAGAGAAGAGAAGAAAAGATACATTCATTAGGTAGTGTTTCCCGACAGGGGTCTGATGGT
>JASDQU010101068.1:235267-260215 GCA_032191745.1 Picea mariana | reverse complement strand
CAAATAGCCAAAGTGGGTCATGGCCATTGATATGTGGGAGACACCCATTACTAGATCTAAACTCTAGGTGTAATCATTGAGGAGAAATTAAGGTTTGAGAGTTGAAACCTATGAAACCCAAATTGATGAAGTAGATCACGACTATTGATTTGAAAAAGGATCAGATTTGAGCTATTGGTTTGAAAAGGGATAGATCTAAACCATCAGTTCAAAAGCACCGTCAAGACCGTGCGATCGATGGTCACCTCGCATTGCGGAGATAGAAGGTGCTTGGGGCTTAAGAAGTTGAGGGTGGGCCACAATCGAGACCACGGTTTTGGCAAAAGGACATGTGGTGGCTTGATGTGAATTGCAGGGCCAAAACTAGTTTGGTTCCAAACCACTATTAGTCATGACTGCAATCGTGTGTTTACGTGAGGTCGTCTCCCAAGGTCATATCAAGGAGGAGCTTATCAGAATAGGATATAGCACCCAAAATATGAGGTTTCACAAGTGTGAAGAGGGAGGTCGTGGGTCCCATAGAACATGCACCAGAAGCCAAACGGGCATGTGTTTAGATATATAATGAGACCATGAAAGTCTGAGAGAGTCATTTGAATCAAGAATGAGAGATCCTTGACCGAGAGGTCGTGTAGCCCTTAGGAGAGAAGGGGGTATGCATTAGAATTCTTGTAGAAAGAACCTCTATTAATGCATTCCTTACTATCCTCAAATTTCTTAGAGTTTTTCTATGTGAGTAAATCAAATTATATTGTAAAAGGTATTGTGGTGTGACTGCTCCCCCATTCTTGAATAACCCAGAAATTTATGATTTGAGTGTTTGATTTTCCTCTTGTGCCTTGAACCTATGCCATTATCGTATTGTAACTTGTATTTTTGAAAACCTCTGTTTACTGCCCAACCTGTAGAAGCTTCTGAATTTGTTCTTTAGTGATTGTTTTCAAGGATTGCAACTCTGTAGTTTTGGATTTCCTTGTTGTCTTTTAGAAAACATTCCCAGAATTTAATTGAGTGAGTTTTGTTCTGTTTATTTCTATTTTCTAAATTTTAATTTCAAAGTATTATAATTTGTGGAACAAATTTGGGGTTGAAGCAATAACTTGACCTTCCAGAGTGCCTCTGTGTTTAATTATTGTTAGTTCCTTAAGGATTTACCATTCCGAAATCGATTTGCTGCCTCTAAATTTTAAATTCAAATTTTTCAGAAATTTAGTTTCATTTGAAGGTCCGGATGGAGGTCTGTATTAAGTGGCACATGGAGGGACAGATTAAGTGTCATATGGAGGGATGGATTGAGGTGTGGAATGAATTTTGAATTTTTCTACACACTGGGTCAGGGGATGGGATAGATTCTGGAACTCCTTTTTTGTTTCAATATGTGATTTAGCCTCTGAATATTATTTATTTATTGTCAACTAAGATTTGTCTTCCTAAATTTTTAAACGGATTTATAAGTTAGCATGTGAGTTTTTTATTCATGGTTTAACAAGACTTTGATTTTCTTAATTCTTGAATGGATTGCAAATTAATATTGAGTTCTTTATGTATTGTTAAAAGACATGGATCTCTCTTTATTCTCTTAAATTTATAAGTAGGGTAGTTGACTTCTCTCATTTACTTATTATGGTTGGTCTTCCCTTAACTCCTTTAATGAATTTTTAAGATAGCAATTTCATTCTTATATATGGTTGAAATAATATTTGGTCTTCCTTAATACCGGAATTGTAAGTTGACATTGGATTCTTATATTATTGTTGGGTATTCCTTTAGTTCTTTTAATTGGGTTTGTAAGTCAACATTGAGTTATTTATTTTATTGTTTAAATAAAACTTGATCTTCTTTAATTATCCTTATATATGGATATGCAAGATAGCATATAATTTATCTTATATAATCCTTAATTATGGGTTGAACTTCTTATAGTTTCTTGCAATGCAAATGTAAGGTAGTCTTGAAATCTTTCCATATTGCTTGTTATGATTGAACCTCTTAGTTCTTTTAAAATGGATATGCAAGGAGTAGACTTCTTATTAATTGCTATTAATGATTGATGTTTATTAGTTTTATAAAATGGATGCATAATGTAAGGTAGCATACAAATTGAATGTAGTTCTTAAGAAGATTGATCTTCTTGTGGTTTCCTGCAAATGAATATATAATTTTAGCCTTTAAATTTGTGATATATATTCTTAGAAGATATTCCTTAATATGAAGATGGATAGTTGAGCTACACGATACTAAGATCTTACTTATGCTCTTTGGGTTATTATTCTTTATGTAAAAGCCTCTTACTCATTTACACTGAATGTTGCTTGAATATTGATTAAGTAGAGTAAATTATTATTTGCACTATGATGAATTGATGGTTAAGTATGATGATGATTCTAGTTTTGAATAGCGTTGTATGATTGAATTAATGGGAATTAGATACTTCTTTTTTCCTCAGAACAATTTTCATTCATGATACCTTAAGTGGTCAAAATCAATCAGATGAATCCTGGACTTGATCCTTGCTCATGTGTCTTGGAGGTCCTAACCATGCATGATAGGTTGGGGGGTACTTCCCTTATGTTATCACTTGAGATATGTTGATTGAATAATAGTGATGTTGCTTTTAGTTGATTATGATGAGATTGATTTAGTGGTTGTTAATTTATGTTGTGATGCATGTCACATGTCGTAAAGTATTATATATATATATATACCTCTTTTGTAACCATTAATTGTTGACGTAACAAAGGGGACGTTACAGATTTAACAAGTTTCAAGGGCCACATGTCCCAAACACATCACAATGTTTAATTCAAACAAGATTCGAGGTGAATGGTCACTCATGATGGTCATAAAGAGGCTTAGATTCCTACAATATTGTACTTAAGAGTTCATGAACTCATGTTTTTGCATGCCACGCTCCAAGTCTTTGATACAACTAGAAACATAGGACTGATATGATTGTGGTATAAAATCTAGCACAAAGCGTTTAGGAATAATCATCAGTTTATTTGATAAACAAGTCCTTTGCATAATGTTAAACCAATGAAATTGACAACCCAACATTTACATCATCATAATTAAAGCACCGTTATAATCAAACAAATCAAATGATAGGCTTGGAATGTATGTAAGTCATTTAAGCACTTTTCATGGTTACAAATTATAATAAATACCATGGCCATTTGAATTAGAATTATAGCAATCCAAATCCTTCTTTTTTTAACCAAAATTGATTATGTAGCTCATATAGAACAGTGATCAAATTGGAACTAAATCTTTAATCATTCAAAACAAAATTTGGGGGGTTGTTGTTTTCCACAAAAGGTTCATGGGGAGATAGGGAGAGTTGAAGAGAGAGAGAGGAAGAGAGAGAGAGAGAGAGGAAAAGAGGCTGAGGGAGTGGAGGTAGGGAAGGAGTGACAAAAGGTGATGGGAGAGAGAAAGGGAAGGTGCGAGGGAGAGAGGAAAATATGTAATGGGAGTGAGGAAGGGAGGTGGAGAGATAGGGCAGAGAAAAAAAACTAGAAGAGAAGAGAAAGAAAAAAATAATTGAAGCTGAGAGAGATAGAGTTAGAGAATAAGAGAGAGAAATAAAAATAGAGAATAAAATGCCTAGAGCTTGTAATATTTTATTTACACTAAAGTGGGTTTCCATGAATTTCACCCATTTTATAACGAGCCGCAGGGTACACATAAACATTACTTTGTATTGCATTTATATCTTTGTATATGGAGAGAGACTCTTTTCTCGTTACATATCGTTACACACAAATATTTACTGTAATATATATTTTACAATTTGACAGGGTGTACGCATTCTGTAATTTCTTTGGAAAACGACATTTCTGTCCACCACATAAATATCGTTACATACAGATATTTATATTCATAGACATATCGTTACATACAAATATTTATATTTATATAGTACCATCTGAGTGGTTTACGCATGTCTTTTTTTGGAAGTTATGTTTTCAAATCAAAACACTGTCATAAATAATATAATCTAAAATGTCATGTGAAACATTATCATATATAAAATAATCAAATAAATTATCTCAGCCAGTTGTAAATAATATCAGATATATACTCAACTTTCCATTTAAGTAGATTTCTAGGTATATTTATTGTAAATAATATTAGATATATACTCAATTTTCTATTTAATTAGATTTATATTTATTATGTTTAGGTATATTTATTGGAAATTGTCATAATTAATGGGTTTTAATTACAAATAAGTTTTTAATGAACGTGATTTTATATGCATGGAATATTTTTGATAGTCACAACAAATAAAATACCATAATTTCAAATATTAACTTTTTTACTTGACAAAATATGTACATTAGTCATAAAAAAAAATTGATTAAAATGATGAGCATAACAGTGAGGGTTCAGTTGTTTTGTGTGTTTTACTAGATTTAAATTTAGGTGTTTACTATAAACATTTAAGTGAATTTTTTTTTTTTAATTGGGCGCAGTCATTTTTATACCAGATGTCCATACTTGGATGTGAAGGGTGCCAAGATCAGCGTTGCGTTTCAATTAAACATGCATAGTAATGTTGATTCTTTGTTACCATTCCATAAAAGCTAGATTAAATTAACTTAGAGCAACATAAATTTTAATCGCTCAGCCTAAGGAAGTCTTTATTTCCATTCCATGACAGCTACATTAAATTAACTTAAATAAATTTTAATGGTTCAACCTAAGCAAGTCTTTATTTGAATTCCATGAAAGCTAGATTAAATTAACTTAAAGCAACATAAATTTAAAGCAACATAAATTTTAATGTTTTGACCTTAAGATTACGGTAGGGGTTGGGGTTATCACATACTATATTTTTCCGTCCCTAAAGGTTCCTTAACCTCGGAAGATCGGCCAGACATTTCGAAGGAGGCCAATTCTAATTTCCGAGTTGCATTAATAAAAGTTTCAGAATAAGCCTTCTGCGTTTTCATTGTGTCTCATTAATAAAATAAAACCTGAATTACAGAATCAGTAGTTTTGGGAGAGGAATAGTTATTAATAATGTGCTTCCATAAATGGAGAGCCAGGTGGTAATAATGGACATTTTATTCTTTGGTGGATAGAATTACAAAGACCATTATTACTTAATTATTAGGAAAACTTTTAAATTATATATTAGAGTTAGGGTTTGCAAATTTAGTAGATTCTTACATTTTTTCCACCTTCCAGTTTAAATAATTCCAAGACATTTTTTTCTAGAGTTACGAAGAAATTCCAGGGATCGACCCTTTGATCGTTATCCATGAAATTAAAACTTATGATGGAGTTGAACCTGTATGATAGAAAGTTCTCCTTGTTCATCCTAAGAAAACCATGACAATATAAGAAGAAGTAGAAAAATTACTGAAATCTGGTTTTATTTGCCCTATACCTTTGACCAAATGGGTTTCCAACATTGTTCTGGGTGCAAAGAAGCAGGGAATAATTCACATTTATGTCGACTATAGGGATCTCAATAAGGCTTGTCTGAAAGGAAATTACCCGATTCCCTTATCGACCAAAATATCGATAATTGCGTCAAAAGCGTCATTTTCTCTTCTAAGGATGGCTTCTTCGGTTATAACCAGATAGATATTTTACCATCTGATAAACACAAAACAAACTTCATCTTCCCATGGGGGACTTTCGCATATTGGAAATTACCCTTTCGCCTTAATAATGTTGGATCCACTTTCCATTGGGCCATGTCATACGCTTTCCACGATATCAAGCATATTTTTGAGTCCTATCTCAATGACTTTCTAGCTAATTCAACTCATCGAAAATATTATATTGGTCATGTAAGAGCGATATTTCTTAGATGTAGACATTACAACATACATTTTAACCCAAACAAATGCATTTTTGTTGTTGAATCAGGGAGACTCCTTGGATTTGTGGTATCCAAAGATGGGATTAGGATGGATCCCTTAAAAGTCAAAGCTATCATCGCTTTACCTCTTGCTAAAATTATTAATCAACTCCAAAGTTTCCAAGGGAAGTCAAACTTTCTATGTCATTTCATCTGCAATTATGCAAAAATAACAAAAGGATTCATTAGATTGATGCAAAAGGATGTCCCTTTCATCTGGGATAAAATTGCTCAATGCTCATTTGACGATCTCAAACATGCTTTAACACAAACACCATTGTTACATCCCCCTAACTATGCGAGAGATTACATCCTCTTTTTGGCCACCTATGCTTCCATTATTTCCATGGTGTTAGTTCAAGAGGAGGATGATGGTGCAAAACATGTGATATATTATTTAAGTAAGATCCTTTCAGGTCCTAAACTTCTCTAGTCACATGTTCAAAAGTTGGCTTTGGCGGTGGCAATTGTTGTCCAAATATTTCAACACTACATCTTACTTCGCACTAACGTAGTCATTGTTGACTCGAACCCCATGTAACACATCTTGAATCGTCAATTACTTGGGTGAAAATATTCAAAATGGATCGTCATTTTTGAAGAATTTGATCTCGAGTTCACCAAATCCAAAGCAAATAAATCGTTGGTTTTTTTCTGAATTAATTTGTGATCGTCCCCATACCAATGAGGAAACTGAGCCCAATGATTCCTTTCCTGAAAAGTCACTATTTCTTATCAGTATGTCTGAACCATGGTATGGAAACATTCTTTTATATCTCCAGAACCAACACTTCCATCCAGGTATTTAGCGTGGCGAACAATGTCATATTAGAAACCATTCAAAATACTACCTTATTGTTGGCGACACTTTGTATCTCCGTGGCATTCATACTATTCTACAAAATTGTTTAACCCATGAAGAGGTTGAGTGTGTTTTAAATTAATTTCTCCTTGGAGCTTGTGGAAGTCATCTCTCTAGAATGGCTACAACCCAAAAAATATTATGCGTCGATTATTTTTGGCCAACCATTTTCAAAGCCTTCATTGAGGCCATTTAAAAATGCCCACCCTATCAAATATTTCATAAGAAAGAACATACCCACCCAACTCCACTCCATCCAATTGTCGTCATCGGACCCTTTTCCAAATGGGTAATTTATTCCATGCAATATAAGCCTACCTCAATTGGGGGGCATGGTTATATTATTGTTGCAGTCGATTATTTTAATAAATGGGATGCGACTATGCCTACATTTATAAATGATGGATGCAGTGCAACACTTTCCATGTTTAACCAAATCATCACTCAATTCATAGTCCCACAAGATATCATAACTGATCACAGATCCCATTTCCAAAATCATATGCTGAGTGAGTTGTGCACCAAATTGGGTTTTCGACATGAAAACTCATCCCGATACTATCCTCAAGCTAATGGAGAAGTTGAAGCCATAAAAAAAGTCATGAAAATCATGCTTCAACACATGGTGTGGGTGAAAAAAACCACTTTGAATTTGAAACTCTTCTAATCACTCTTGTCCTATCGAATTTAGTTAAAACTACCACTAGATTCGCACCTTTCCATTTGGTATATGGGTTGGAAGTAGAGTTTCCAATTGAATTCTATATTCCATCTCTAAAACTAGTCATAGAGCTTCTAACCCACACCTGTGCCAAATAAGAACACTTCCTGTATCTAACAAATTTGGATGAAACCCATAGTGATGCCGATCTCATTAACGATACATATAAAAAACACATGAAGACCTAATATTATAAGTTTGTCCAATCTTGCATATTCACAGAAGGAGACTTGGTCCTATTCTATGACCAAGACCATGATAAAGTTGGAGCAGGGAAATTAGACCCTGTGTGGCATGGAACTTATATCATAAAACATGTGCTACAAAAAGGTTCCTATGATCTAATAAATTATGATGGAATCCCTCTCAGTGAGCCTCACAACAAACTCTACCTGAAAAATTACTATGCTTAAGAAATCCTTCATGTGTCCTTTGTACATTATTGCACCATAGGTTTTGGTTTGGTGTGTTTTTTCTTTTGCGTGAAAAAGTTTTGTTTCATCCTTAGCTACTTATACCATGATTTGTGATTGAATGTGTATATTTCAAAATATTTCCCATTACATCTTGGATTTGTGGTTGGCGCTAGAAGTCATACCTAGAACTTAGTTTCTACAACTTGGACCATCTACCATTTTGGCAAGTTGGTGAGCTTAGGAGGGACCTTTCTTGGACCTACAACCAATAATGTTGCATAATATCACACCATTATTGGAATTTTGATTGAGGTTGACTCTCTTGGAATATATCAATTAATCATTAACCTCGATTCCCAACTTATGCTTTGTCAACTTAACCATGTGTATACCATACAAAATCCAATTTTTCTACATCTTTACTTAAAGGTGCGTCGTCTTGAAAGGTTTTTTACTTATGTGGAATATCAACACATACCGAGAGAACTTAATGTCATTACAGATTCATTATAAAATTAGATGTTGGATTGGCATCTTGCACATAGATGAGTATTCAATATCATAAAAGCATAAACATAAAATATACAAAAACATCAAATCATTGTAACATAAGAAACTAAGAGAAAAACCATATATATATCTGTATATAAATAGAAAACATGTTCTGCAATATAGTCCAAAAAGTGCATAGAGTGGAAAAATGTGGTCTACTATGCCCGTACATCATCAAAGCAATACTACATGAAACTTTCCTCGTTTTCCTGTACTACATTGTGCTCATCATTGCACATCACTTCCTTGAATACTCATCATAGAAGATGACCGAGAATCTCTTGTACATCCACTATGTGCCTCTGCAGGTGTAAAGGCACATCTCATAATCTCATGGAGGGGATACCCATGTCAACCCCCCTGAGATTCCTTTTTGCCCCATGAAGTCCTTTGGATCCACCACCTACCTTCACATCTTCATTGGCACCGCTGTGTCATCCAAATGGTGACATTCTATATGGAAGCTCCATCCCTCTATCTACATGATGAAAAACAAACATATTCAAATCCATCCTTGTACACAAAAAATTGAAGATATTATAAAGAAAAAACTAAACTTTTTCAAAATCATGATCTCCCGTGTTATTACCTGATGCATCCCACTTTTCCCCTTCAGGGAGAACTAGATCTAAACTGAACCTAAAATAAACCTCGGCATAAGGGTAGTCCTCCACCATCACAATCTACCTATTCCACCATGTGAAGAATCCAACAATAAAAGAAAAGGACGAGGGCTCATTCCCGAACCAAGGCAAAATATTTTTCCACCTCTCCATGCGGGACTCAGATAAAGTACACTCTATCAATGAAACATGTTTCTACATCTATGGCACTTTCTCCAAGAAATATCCATACCCAAATTGTTTTTGTTTTCCCTCTCTACATTTGGAAATCTGATCTTTCACATTTTCCAAAAATTCTGCACACTAATTGAAGTTCCTCATCTCAAGGCACTGAAATACATATTCCATCTATGATTTGGAGGTGAGATGGGGACTGGTTCTTCCTACCAGTTTGGTAATAGTAAACATGATATATCATATTGGAATATCCCTCACATCCTTGATCACAATCCTTCCACTCTCCTTGTGCGATACTGACACACAAATCTATGTTATATACTCATTTGTCTCACGTGGCATGGTCTGATGGCTGGATAGGATGATGGGTTCCCCTCTCCTCGAGATCCCTGTCAGAAAATACACATCCTCAATGTCGATCTCCAACATATGAGATCCCACTCAGAAGGCTTGCTCATCATCATCCCATATTCCAATCATATGCTCAAGGAGAATTTTTTCCTTTCACATATTATGTATCTTGAAGTATTTCAATAGCCCACAGTTTTGGAGAGCTACCCTCACTTGAGGGTCATGCAATGCAGCCAAATAATCATTTTCGTGTTCTCCTTCCTTCCACTCAAGCATAGTGGCTATCAAAATCCCTGCAAATCAACATTAAATATCATTAGTTAAACTCTCCAAGTCAAAAAATGCCCTCCTAAACAGTAAAACCAATAATTTTTTTTGTGTTTTGTGCCTGGCGCCCCCCTACAAGATATTATAGAGCGCTGGTGCCCCCTAGTCAAAGACACCAGTGAACCAATATCCAAGATGATGTCTCTCATGATGCCTTAGGGGAGTGCCACCCTAGTAAGGTGCATTGGAGGTTTCTAGGGAGCGCAAAAACAGTAAAATCTTACAAAAAAACAACCATGAAAGCATTGAAAAGAAAGAGGAAGATCATATCTATAACCTAGTCCAGATAGAATATCAAATGATGGACTGAAGCTCCCACAATCAATGCCTAAAAAAAAATTACAAATGGAAAAAACTCCAAATGAAAGAGGTAGGTGAAAGTGAAAAGTGAAATGAACTAGTTTTTTCACCGAAATTACTTTTAACCACTTACAAACTAGTTTTATTAAAACCCTTTTCACATTGAAATTTCATTTTATTGAATATGTTTCCATAATTTCCATTGGTTTTTAAAGAATCGATAACAATTTTTTTTCCTAGAATGTGTTTTTTATGCAGGAACATATGAGGCGAAACTTTTTGATCAACTTGCGATCCATTCAAGCATGCTTCGTCATTCTTCAAGCTCGATAAAATTACAAAGAGTCGTCTATTGGGCAATAGTTTAACCCTTCTTTGGTCCCAACAAACTAACAAAAAAAAAGAATACTCTGACCAGTTGGTTAGAATAGTTCTCCTTCGCATTATTTTATGCTTTTTCAGGCCTTGGAGACTAAAATTACAGAAAATAGCATCTATCGAGTCTTCTTTAAGTTATTTTCAAACTCTCTAAACATGAAAAAAAAATTGATTTTTCCTTCTCTGGAATCGTAAAACCATACATTGAAGGGCCCATATGGGAATGAACCCTTACTTCTTCCAGTTCGTTAAAAATATGAATAGGAACTTATCGAAGGTGGGTTATACCGAGCACCTATTATCTTGGTGAAGCTCGATAAACAAGAGAGAGGTACTCATCTATCTAGATGGGGGGGAAATTGAAGGAAGTGGGTCAAGTTTCTTGAAACCTTTAAAGAAACTATTGTTGTCACCCTTGAACATGGAACCTATCTGCATTTTACCTTACATTTGGTTAATTCAATCTCTCATGATTCATACAAATCCCATGAGTCTTGTTAGTCCTTCGGCTCATCCGAAGAGTGCCCCAGTCATTGTCACACTATGTTTTGGTCCATTTCTCAAACAAGTCGAAAGATACCAAGTCTTGTATCATGCCTCATAAATGTTCAAGGGAAGTCTTTCACTTCATATCAACCATCTACAATATTACCAGTGTCCATTCCTGTGTTAGTGCATATTTCCAAACTCATATCATTGTCCTATGACCATTTCATGTCGATGATGGATGATACATCAAGACCCTCCTTCGATGAGTCTTTTCCTATAAACTTCAAAACATTATCTGAGAATTAAAATTATAAACACAACAATACCTTCGAACCTACATGCCTCAATGGAATACCTCCTCGCCTTCAATAGTGGGTTTACTTTATTGACCCCTAGACAATTGATTCCACTGATGTTTGACCTCGACTCATTTATTCACATTTGCTATAATGTAGTAGGGTACCTTGGGATTCATTGACATCATTGGTGATTTCCATAGAACTTGTTAACGATATACCTAAATTATCGGTAATCAAGTGGTTTCTACCATGTTTGACATCAAATCATTTATTCACATGGCTAGAATCACACCGTTTCGAGATTGGGACGAAGACATTGGGTTGAAATCCCATTGTGTTATGTGCTCTTCCTAGGTTGTGAAGAAGATTGTTTAACTGATTTATATATATCCACTTTTAATTGGCTCCTAGCTATGTTATTGTCATATTGTAGCTCCACTATGTATTCTTTCATGGCTGCGATCAGGTCATGTCAAGGAGAAATGGATCCACATTGTATCCTTGGTGGCCATATTCTTAGTTAATATCACTATGGATCTATAATGTATTGGTTGGATGCCATGATTTGATTCATTTATATTTTGACCATATGTATGCCTGCCTCAGGAATGAAACATATATTAATATTGTTTGATGATTGTTTGCAGCTTGTACCAGGTTCTCCGACTCCACCACCCTTGTGTTGAAAAAAGTGTTTTGGCCATCAGGTTTCTCTTCTAACTTAACACTTTGGGGGGGAATGTGTTACACATAAAAATTCCACACTTGCATATAAATTTTCGCAAGTGTCACATGTGGTGAAAACATCATGTTTTAAGTATCGCAAGTGTCGCATGTGGCAGAAAAATCACATTCTAAGTCTATCAAGTGTCACACCTACATTGTCGCAAGTGTCGTAACATGCTTCATGGATGTTTTGTTAGTTTCGAAACTCAATCAAAACCTTGGAAAATTTTGTCACAGCCCCTAAATCATGTTAGAGAGAAAATACCCATCATTTGGTAGTCAAAACACATTTTTTCCTTGGAAAATTCAACTTATTTTTTTATCATTTATGAAGGGTGGCGCCCCTTGGGAATACTGGGGGAGTGCCATGGAAACCCATCTTCCATGTTAGGGGAGCGCCACTACTAGGATGGTGCCCTGTCTCTCACTATGGGGGGGCACCATTATTGTTGAGGAAAAGGGGGGATCTCCTCCACACATTCTATGGGCCAACTCTCTCATATTGGGCTAGTTATGCTCGACCCTCATGCTTGGTCTTAAACTTAGGATTTGATCCAAAAATCAAGGGTGTATATCCTCATCCATATCCCTCATTTTCTTATGGTAGTTTTACTTCTCATGCCTATAAATTGAAAGCATTTTCATGGGGAAAAGGGAGGAAGAAATCAATAATAACATCATTATTTTGATCTCACATTGTTCATGCAAAGGGTTGGATGAGGAGGGATTGGAGGAGTTGTTGCATATTCAAAATCATATTGTAAGTATATTCTTTGGGTTCTCTAATTAATATACTTGGCCTATTTCCATCAAGTATGTGTACTCTTGCATTTTCTTGTCTATTGTCATTCAATATTCCTAGGTAGATTTTTTTGGTTAATTATATAGAGTGGAAGAAAGGTATCTTTGTTGTTCTTTGTAGGATCTCATCTACTTTAAGGATCTTAGGAATCAATATCAAGATTTGGAGTATCAAGTAAAATCACCGTAATAAGGTATGTCACACTTTTCTTCTTCTCGTTTAACTAGATGAGTTAGATCCAAAAGGAATATAAAGACCATTCGTACTTTTATATCTTGGAAACATGTGTTTGATGATTTAAGGGAGATTTCACTTGTCCGTAGGAAAAATATTCTGTAACATCTAAGACTTTTCTTTTATTCATTTCCCTCGGAAATTCACAGCTTTAGAAATCCTTGATTTTTAGGGGCTTCCAATGACAAAACGCCACTTCTGACACTGGTCAAATCCATCTCTGAGTTAATGTCAACATGGTCCCCACTCATGGAGTCATAGTTAGTTATTTTTAACCTGGTTGTTCCATATGTTTTATCTATTTATTAAATAAAGGTTTTCGTCTCTTACATCCGTCCTTCAAAAGAGGACAGTTGGAAAATCAAACTCTTGCAAAATAATTTAAACAATAACAATTAGATGTCTTAACAAAACCAAGTGCAAATTGCCATAGATGGAAATTATTCAATAAAATATTTAATAATTGAGGATATTTCACTATAGAATATATATAATGATTAGATATATAAAATTATTCTCTTTCGATTGTTCATTAAATTTAATAAGATCTATATATTTTGAAGGGATTTTTGTGCACTCTATGACATGATTTTCTGTCATAGATTTTACGGATTACAAAACATTTTAGTTGAATCTTTTTGTTCTAATTAATTATTGAATTATATTTATCATAATCCAATACGATTAGGTTCTTCCCAATTTACAAGTGTTGCAATTGGTGAATTGCAAGATATGCTTCTACAAATGTGTGAGTAGGAAAAAAATCATGTGCATCTAGTATCTTTCCTTTAACCAGTTGAATCCCATATTAATTATGTATTTTAGAAAAGTGCAATTAGTTTTTCTGGTTATTGTTTGAGAATGTGTGTTTCATGCATAATACAGTTACTTCTGCTATGTTACTTGATGAAATGGTGGAGTGGAAATTTTTTGTGTTTTGTATATGCAAAATAGAATTGGGAGTTGATTATTATTTTGTTTTTTCAAAAGTAAGTCAAGTCGATTAGGCGATGTTACAAAAAATATGTAGGCCGAAAAAATTCAAAGGTGAACATGTAGAAAAGGTGTGTTGTTTTGAGTTTGTATTATTTACTTTGGTTTTTTGTTGCTTAATGTGTTTATCTACCATGTCATCTATTATGGTTTAGAAAGACAAAGTTGCTCTCAATTTCCAATTGTTTCGATTTGCGACTTGCAGGAGTTCTAATTTTGGGGTTATAGAAATCCATCTGAGAGGGTAAGAAATCCTATGCATTGTCTGCTTTATGTCAAAGAATATTAGACACTGATTATTATTTTGTATTTTCATAATTAAGTTAAGTTGGTCGAGGGCTATTTTATACACTCCATAGGTAAGAAAGAATCAGAGTTAAACAAAAACACAAATATTTGTTGTTATGAGTTTGTCTTTTTATTTTTATTTTTATTTTGTAGTTGCTTGGAGATAGCATAGGTATAAAGTTAGGGAGCAATTCATTATTTACCATGTACTATAAAGAAATTTGTTTTTTAGGTTGGATGAATTTTCATATGATGTTGGAGGTTATTTAGTTGGTGCATTCCACAATCTATTCCATTTGTTCTTTTTTTTTGTTTGATCATGGTATAAGTTGCTATAGTTCAAAAAACCATGGGAATTTTTCATGTTGTTTGGAATCTTTTTCTATGAACATATGGCCACACTTGGTGCAACTATGTCTTGCATACCTCCACACTTGGTAGAGGTATATCGTTAACACAACTAGCACTATGTTTTTGCAATCCTTCGGTGGAGAATTATGCCATCTATCATCATGCAGTTCCACACCTCCACATGACAAATTTTGATAGGGGATGTAATTTGCATTATATCAGAATTATTTGTCACACATTGATTTTGTTAGATTTACAAGTAGAGGGTATTAATTTAAAACTACTTCCAAGTAAATGTTTTGCTTTTATATGGGTTGGATAGAGCTTTATATTTATAATTATGTGTATTCTAAACTTAATTTGTGTGGGGAAATAAAATTTTAGTAAATATGCATCATCCAATGGGGATAAATAATTTTTTTACTGGTGCTATATTTATCTTTTGGAAATTTCCCGTTCAAATTCCTTTTTTACTTTATCTTTTTTTTTTCCAGGTTGTGCAGAAGATTTTTCTATGACCATATCTCTGTAGTCGACATAGATATTTGTTCCATGCCTTCGTGCTATGCACATGTATGTTGTGTGCATAGGAAAAAAATGGTATATTTTTTAGCGTTGTGTGGAGGATGTATGCCATTGGTCCTAGTGGGGTACTGTGCTTTTATAGGTCTACATTTCAAATAGTTTTGTCCCATGATTTGTGACAAGATAGGTAATTTGGAGGATGGACGGGTCATGTATGGCCCATTGATTTAATTGTCTTTAGGAGGAAATAATAAGTATTTAAAACTGATTCAAAGTAGATGACCCAGTTTTCAATGGAATGCCTAGTGGTTTATATTTATGGTGACTTGTATTTTGGAGGTTATTCATGTGTCTAGAAAAGACATTTCAATAAATATACCTTATGAACTTTGCCTTGAAGTAATTCGAGCTATCTTATTTATTTATGTTTCTTAAATTGTGTAGTGAAATGCCTTTATACATTAGATATAGTGGATTTACAATGAGAGAGCAGTGATTTATAACTATTTCCGAGTAAATTTCACACTTTTCTATGGGTTGGGTATTGCGTTCTATTTATAGTTATGAATTTTTTGAATGTAATTTGTCTATTGAAAGAACATTTTAGTAAACACACATCATCCACTAGGGCTTAAAGAAATTTGTGCCTGATGCTATATTTATCTTTCAAAAATTTTCCAGTTAAGCACCTTCTTTACTTTATCATTTTCCAGGTTGTGCAAAGGATTTTTCTATGACCATATATCCATAGTTGGCATAGTTATTTGTTGCGTTCGTCCACACAACGAAAATGTATGTCACGTGCAATGGAAATACTTGGTCTTTTTTTTAGCATTGTGCGGATAATATATGCCACTGATGCTCGTGGGCTGTTGTGCTTTCATAGGTCCTCATTTTGAATAGTTACGCAAGACGAATTGTGAAAAGATAGGCAATTTGGAGGATTACCGAGTCATTTATAGCGCATTGATTTGCTCCAATTTAGGGAGAAACACCAAGGATTTAAACCTTATGCAAAGTAGTTGTCGCACTTTTCTATGGACCGTGTAGTGGTTTCTATTTATGTTGACCTGTGTTCCAGATGTTATTCATGTTTTTGGAAAAGATACTTTAGTAAAGATGTGTCATGCACTAGGCCTTGAATAAATTCGAGTTGTGTGATTTATTTATGTTTCGTAAATTTTGTAGTCAAATGCCTTTATAATTAGTGATTTTTTTCCAGGTTTTGTGGAAGCTTTTGTTGTTTTGATAATCTAATTTTCTTCATTGGAATATGCTCCGCAAAGAAAATGCTTACTCTATTTTTAATACTTTTATGGGGAATCCACACTTTCATCCCTCGTGATGAGAATTCATGCCACTTATGGTATGATATTGGCACACTTGGGTGCCTCGACACTTTTGTCATCAACACTTTTGGACAGGTGTCTTCCCTTCAGAGACATTACTTGGTCTATTGAAATCACTTGGTTTATTTTCAAATATTGTGCAGAGATTTGCTATGACTCCTCTTCTAACACTTATGCACCCCTCACTTACAATAGTTTTTCATGAGGGATTTTGACACGTATCAGAATTTACAGGACAACTAATTGATTTCTGGCACATTGTTTGGTGCGATTTACAAGGAAAGGGCACAAGTCTAGAAGAAATGTGAATAAAATGTGTTCCTTATTTGTCAGTTGCTCGATGGTTTTTGTTTATGATTACTCTTATTCGAAAGGTAGTTGATATATGTGTAAAACACAATTTAGAAAATTTTCATTGTGCTCTTTTTCTTCGTGCAATCTCAACTCTGTGATCTATTTATCTTTGGACAATTTCCTAGTCAAAATTGTTTTTACTAGGCGATTTTCTAGGTTGTACGAAAGATTTTTCTATGGCCATATTTCCATCATTCGCACAGGAATGTGTCCTACATAGTCAAGAGTTGGTCTATTTTCAACACATGTGTGGAGTATTTATACCTCATAGCCTTTTGCACTTGCGCATTCCGAAAGAAATAGTTGGAGACACTGAAGGTATTCATCTAGTATTTTGATTTTATCTAGTGGTCTATAATATTAATTTATGTATTTTACAAACACTTGCAACACGTTTTTTTTTTTTTTTATATATATATGCCCCAAGTCGACAGACCTAGTTGAATATAATACATTGAAAATATGTTAATCTTGAAATCCGACATCTCAATTTCTATGTGGTTCAAAAAAATCCATTCTTATTGTTTGATAATGTGTGTTTCATGCATAGTGAAATTACTTTGTTTCATTCAAATTTTCATTGACATTGGTGTAATGTTTAAGCAAAGCGATCCTCTTTTTTCAGTTGTATTATCAGATCAAATAGTTGAATGAAATATTTTTGATGTGCATCATATATGCCAAAGAAACTTGGTAGCTCATTATTATTTTTCTTTTTTATGGGTAGGTTAAATTGGTCAAAAGTTATTTCAGAAGCTATATAAATACAAAAAAAAAAAAGAATCAAATTTAAACATAAACAAAAATATGGTATGTTGTTTTGAGATTGTATTTTTATTTTTATTTTTATTTTCTAGTTTCTCAATGCTATAGACATAGCTTAATCCTCATTTGAATGACATAAACTAAAACATGGAAGATACAACATCATGACATTAATAAAATAACTATGTTCTAGAGTTGTATACAAGGTGGAAAACATCATTATAAATAAATAATGGACTATTGTTTTTGAATTTCAATCTAAAATAAATGTAAATAATAGTAAGCATTGACATATTGAATTACATGGACATCCACACACATATTGACATATTTCCATATTTCTTTCACATATTCACAATTTTTTATTTCCTTCCTTCTAAACCAAATCATGCTTTCATATACTTGTTACATATTTAGAAAGTTCTTGTTTCTGTGTTGGATCAAGAAATTGTGTTGGGCATGACAAGAAGTTGGTGTAGAAAAGATTTTGATTCTAGAGAAAATAAAATATTGACAATTTGCATCACATTTGCATCTTGTTGACATCCATCTACATTGATATTTGTGTTGTTCCATGTACAATGCATCAAAACAATCACAAGTGAGTAAAAAAAAATAGGGACAAAAAAAGAAACATGGAACAAGAATTGCAAAGGTTATTTCCTACATTTCATCTTTTTATACCATATTCAAATTCATTGTAAAAATACCTTGAATAATCCCTCCAATTTAACATATTCTTGTTTTTCCATGTTTGCATTGCCACTAATATGTCATGAGAGACCATCATTAGTTTGCACATGCCCCTATGTTTATTACTGCGTTAATGGATTGTCATCCAATCAATACAAGTCCATGTTTTTTTCTTGAATACATTGTCCATTCACATCTGACATAAGGCTAATTGGTCCATGTAATTCCCAGGTTATCACAGGTGACAACTTGTTTATTGTATCACTAAATATTTAATATGCAAATGCCTTGAAATTTTGTAGATCAAATCTTGAAAAACCCTGGATTTTCAAACCACCAGGGATAGGATACCCACAGGTACAATATGCACTTTGGATTATACACACTACTATGCACCATGAATATCTATATCTCTACATTCTATATAATTCACCCCAAAAAAGGTGTTCATTGCATAATTATTATGGGCATACCTCCTCTTTGGACATTCTTCTTGAGTTTCTTCTCCTGTATTGCTTGTAACTTTTTGCTCTCCTGCAATTTCTCTATTTCATTTTGATGTGAAAGCAGTGTACCCAATGCAATGAAGATGAAAACATATCCTTATGTTAGAATAATATGAAATATTCAATATTCACAAATAAAAATGAAAAGAAAATGAATAGTATGCAAATAAAATTAGAAAGGGTAAAATCGTGAATTTGGGTGTCTATTTTCCTTGTTTTTTGAGAAAATAAAGTATATTTTCAGATTCTCTTTTTCCCGATTCTCTATCATTATAAAATGATTCTCTATTCCTCGATTCTCTATCATTGTAAAATTATTCTCTATCATTTACAATGCACTGAGGTACAAATTGTTGGTGCTCCACTATCACGGTGGTACTATGTGACATCCTAAGGAATTAATACATTTTATTTTAATGTTATTTCTTTGAAAATAAATTTCCATTTATGGAAATCCGTACTAGTTATATTGAGACTTACTATATTTGTGACTGTTGAGCAAGAGTTTTACTTGCCAACTATCCTCTTTTTATGGAAAAATGTATGAGACACATATTTTAATAAATTAAATGCTGGGAACAAACATAACAACAAGGTTAAAAATAGTTGACTATGATTCCATGAGTGGGGAACATGTTTGAACTAACTCAGAGATGATATTTACAGGTGTCAGAAGTGAAGTTTTGTCACTAGTAGCCCTTAAATAACAAAGATTTGTAAAGATGTTAATTTCTAAGGAGGGAAATGGATGGAAAAATTCCTAGGCAAAGAGAAATGAAATATATACAACATATGTGGGAGGCAGGATGTTGGGGAAAAATATATTTGTTGTGTGAGCACTTCTATGTTAGGCAAATGATTATTTTCTGAACTGTACAAAGGTTCTGTCGCTAAGGAGTGGAGCTCTATTTTTCCTTATGGAGTCATGGTTAGTCTAGGGGGTGATGAGGACAAGTAATCTTGGTTGTTATGTATGTACTATTGGGTGTAACATGACTATTCCATTTTCTTTACAACATTGACTGTACATATATGTATCTTATTTGACTAGTTACTATTCATGTTGGATTATTGATTTGCATATAGCTATAGAATTTGATCTATATACATGTATCTTTATTAACTAGTTATTACTCTTGTTTTATTGTTGAGTTATATGTTAGCTACATTATAATGTATGTATATTACATAAATTAAACCAATTACTTTCAGATCTCATAACATGAAATTATACATTTTATTTTCTAAACTATGAGGTATGGGATTTTTTATATGTACCCCATATAAACCATGAAAGTTAAAATCTAGAGATCTCTATGCAACTGTAGCTTAGCCCTTAAATACCTTACATCTATGGATTATTCAAGAGAATTTGTGCATTAAAATAGGAATTGAATATATTATTAGGGTTTCATAACTTAGGTTTTCTATGGAGTAAATATGAGTATCTAAAATAGACAATGGAAAATTACGGTAAGCTATAGTGTAGTAAGCTACATAATTTCCATGAGAAAAAGATAATCATGTTTCTCTACTATAAAATTTTTTTGTTTCATCTTACTGTTATATTTATTTGTTACCAAATGCAATCCCATCACTTACCCCTGATGATTACAAAAATAAACTAATACATAAGCAAATTCATCACATAATCTAAAGTGATTCTTTCCCTATATGCGTATAGAGTATCTCAAGATTATCAGGTTATATTATCTCAAAAGTGCAACATACAAAAGTTTAAAAGATATTTATGTACACAATTTTATATATGTGTGATATTCAATAGATTAACGTGTGTTTTCCCTCCAACCTTACATCATAGTTTCCACCTATGCGTGCTCTGTTACACCTGAGATAAATCTTGATCCAAACCAACCAACTGACTTCTTGTAGAGTATAGGATTCTAAGATTTATATGAATATTTTTGTGTCAGTTCAATATTTCTCATATTTCACATCTGATCTCGAATGGTGTGTCATTTTCTTGTTTTTTTTCTTTTTTAATATTTTTCTACATCTTTGACACTTGTATGAGCTTCTTTCTCTTTGACCATCTCTAAAATTGATTTTTGTTCATTAACCATCTCCCAATCAGATTATTACGTGCATGTTCCTAAAAACTTGAGATCGTGTCTCACTTATGTTGAGTTAACTCAACCAATCTTCACCACTTGTCTCCCTTCTATTATCACTTGGTTGTTTTCTTTGGATCCATGAATTTTCTCTTCTAACAATCTCACCTCAAGTGTGTTTCATCTTTCTCTTTTATTAATAAAAAAATAAAAATAGAAAAATAATTTTTGAGTTTGATCACTAGGATCAGTTTATCTTCTTCCCCATGTGTCTGTTACTCTAGTACTAGTGAAGGATTTGTAAGAGGTTCCAAGAAATGTGATTTTGGATCTTAGCTATATCTTTCAACATTGTTTCTCCTTGGTCTTCTAGTCTTGTGTGATCTTCCTCTATACTTCCTTTTTTGGGAAATTTATGGTGAAGGGTATCATTTTTTTTTGAGTCCTCAGAGGACACACGAGGTTTTTTTGCCTCATCTTTAATTCCCTTGGATAGAGACTCTCTCTTTCGACTCACCCTTCTCAGTCTAGTTTGGTATGCATGGTTATGTGTTTTAAGTCCAGTGATGGAGAACATATATGTTATGGAATTTAGGAGGACTCTTACGAGACATTAGGAATATATACATTATAACACAAGAAAGTGCATAAGAATGAACTCCTCTATGTTGCCCAACATAAAATGTGCATCCTTCATAAATTTACTTGTTCAACAAAAACAAAGGCTTGGAATTTTGGAAACTAAAAGTGGTATGTTGCAAATTAAAATGAAATGTTGCAAATATTCAAAATGATTCTCTCTCCTTAGCTTCAAATTAAAAGGTTTCGGTAAACTCTCATCGAGTTAAATTCAAGGAAGAAGAGATGGTTCAAGAATTAAAGGAGTCGATGGATATCAAGTAGCAACACTCTCCTCTCTAAGATGCTAGTTAGGAAAAAGAGAATATCCTTCATGTCTTTCGTTAATTGTAATTTTTTTATATTCATTAGAATCTTAGGTGTATTTGTCAAACAAGATACTTGTAGAAAAATATGGAATCTCTATAGTCTATTGCAGAATAATATTATATAGTATTGCCTTGTGTTAGCACTATATATATCATTTTAATATAATATAATTTTCATATTTCAGTTTTAAAAAATTCATAAATATTGCATTTTTATTGTATTCTTTATAATAAATATATTCTAGAAAATAAAGTAGTGTTTTGGTTATTAGTTTGGTATACTAGTGACAAAAAAATATTTTAATTGAAAAATATTACATTAAAAAAACAATGTTTCAAGGATTGAAAATAATTAGAACAAAGAAATCATTTTCATAAGTAAAAATAATTAGTTTGCATAACATTATATTTTCTGAATTTTTTTTTTTACAAAATATTGTGAAGTTATCTATTCTTATTATTATTTAATGTTATAGCACTTTACAAAACATTATGAGGTTATTATTTATTATATAATTTGTTCTTATTATTATACTAATATTATAAGTATAGAACTCAAATTTATAGAAATTATAGAAATGAACTCAAAACGTAATAAAAGGAGTCAAAACAATAAATACCATATCATCCACATAATGAACAAAATATGTACCATGACAATCCAATATGAGAAAACTTAGAGAGAAGCTCACAACTATGAGTTTTTATTTTCTTCTCATATATAAAATGCAAATAAAAATAAATATGAACTTATTATGGTATTGCAATAGACATTTTGGTTTCAATTTCTACTACAAGGTATTCTACTAAGTAGCCTAATATATTCAAAATATCCTACTCCTTTGCTTTGCTCAAGTATGGAAAAAAAATCAATACAATAGGAAAACAATCCCTTGCTTTCCTAGAATTGCGACAACCATAGATCTTCTTGTAAATTTGCTATATATATAAAAAATAGTTTTAAATTGGTTTTTAAAGGAAGAAGTTTTTATGGAACAACCAAAAAGATAAGTACAAGAAGGAAATGAGTAGTGGGTATGTAAGCTTGAAAAGACATTTTATGGAATGAAATAGTCCTCAAGAGCATGGTATGAAGGCAATGATGTGTTTCTCCAAAATGAAGGATACATTGATTCAAATGCATACATAAAGCATGTTGGTGAGTGGGTGATAAATTTAACTTTAAATGTTTATGATAGTATTATTGTGAATTATGATATTAGAATGTAGACTTTCTTAATATCAATTAGATGCAGAATTTAAGATGATTAATTATGATGAAAATATTTCTTACATAAATAAGATGCAAATCCATATTAATAGAGGAAAATATTTTAGGAACACATAAAAAAAATTGAGATGAAAAATTACAAACAAATAAATACTAAGAAACTTTAATTGGAAATGTGTCCTAAAATACAAGAAGAAGCATATTATATTATATGAGTACAATTTCATATTATAGGTTGTTGAAACATATTATATGAGTACAATTTCATATTATAGGTTGTTGGAAGCATAATGTACAACCATGATAAAGCATTCAAATTATCATGGCAATGTTAGGCATGTATTTTACAAGCAGATTCAAGTTTTTAAATAGAGTTTGTGTTTGGTAGGTTAAGAATTCAATTCTAAATATATCTTGTGGAAATTAATTTTTTAGTAGATTAATTATTTGATTTATGTGGTGATTAAAACATAATTACAACAAGAAAATAAATTAAGATGAGAAAAAAAAATTGGTGTTTAACAATTAAAAAGTATAACCAAAACTTTACTAATTTCAAAATTGAATATCTAAACCTTATTAATCTCCCATTTGACATTCTTATCATTCCTAATAAGCAAAAAATATGATATATTCAATACACTATATAAAATAGCATAAATCTCTCAAAATTCTCTCTCATATTATCTCATGATATATCAAATAAGAAAATAATAGTTGATATTACTAGATGTGCTTGCATAGTGCTTGATATATAAAATAATCACATGATGGTTGATATTAGTAAATGTGTTTACATAGTGGGTAAACTTATTAAAATTCAAGAATGAAAAGTGTAGTTTAAGAATGAAAGTCTTTATTATAGTTTATAGTTTTTTTTGGGTTAGACTTTAAATTGTTTCATTCAAAATTTATATATTTATATATCACTTGATTATTTAAAAATTATTATTTTTTACATGGATTTCTAGATCATATTAAAATTAATTTTTTTTTAAACTATTATAACATACATTAAAATTATTTTTACATTTTTAATTATTTTAATTTACATTTAATTTTTTTTTACAATAAAATTTCAACATTAAATAATATTCATCTATATTCAAAAAACAATAATTTATAATTAAATGTAAAAATATTTTAAAAATTATAATTAAATGTAAAAATATTCTATTCATGTTAACAGGCACGGGACATTGGTCTGCATGATGTAATTGATTTAGAAATGGAATTGAATGAAAGATGTCGAAAGGGAACAAACCTTGGGCCCCGCCAGGCAATACAAAACGGTGAAGCATCCTTGGTTGGTTTGACTAGTAGATGTTCGCACAGATGCACTAATTTCTTTATTTGTTTCTTTCTGTGCGGACAGTTGTAACCGTGAGGGACTATGGTGAATCCCATCCCATCAATGCAGGTTCTGTAGCATTCTCTTCTCTTCCCATCTCGGCAGTTAAGCTTGGAATACCTCAGGCCCAGTGATTATTTTTTCCTCGAAGAATGTAACTGCTGCTCTGATATTATATGCAATATGTTGAGAATGTTATACCTCCTCTCCTCGTCGGCGTTATGCATTCCCTCAAGCAGGAACATACCATTGATGCTTATGCGTCTCTCTGCTTTAGCTCGCGGTCTCTACTTGCTTTTGAGGAGGACTGCTTCATATATGGGACGAGCAGCTTCTTCTGTCACTTTTGTCTCTTCAAATTCTAATTACAGTTATGGCACTAGTCATG